>JAOTQJ010182383.1:0-22942 GCA_025642045.1 Solanum sejunctum | reverse complement strand
AGGGTGGTAGGCCCAGGTAACCTTGTTGGGGCATTGTACCCATCAAACTTGGTGGGGGTTTATCCTCATCAACCCATTAAAGCATTTGTACTCTATCAACCCATTGGGGGGTTTGTATTCTATCAACTTCATTGGGCGGTTTATACTCCATCAACCTCGTGAAGGGGTTTGTACCTCACGCGCCTATCAAAGGGAGTGGCAGGCCTTGACTTGCACTATAATGGTCACTCCTCACACTCATATGATGTTTTATATATGTATGATTTTCTTCAAACATCACTCATATATGTCATATTATTAGTATTCTATCTATTGCTTATGATTATGCATTTTGCCCTATGATATCTATCACTTGTTGGATTTTATCCTACATACTTTGTACATTCAAACATACTAATGCATACACTATGCCTATATGATGTCACCATGTAGGAATCGGTACACTGCTTGATCATCCTCAAGCTTGTCCCTCAAGTATGATGGCTAGTACGATTGTCTCTCAAGCTTGCTGGTGAGTCCTCCATTCCGGGTATGTTGCTTATGATCTAATACTATGTACCAAAGCTACCATTCCTTTATTTATGTATTTATTATGTGGGAGAGCCCAATTGTTTATCGTGGCCCCCGCTCTTACCTATCCAGTAGAGATGTTGTTAGAAATGATATGTATCTATGCTATGAGTCTTGAGTCTCTCTTGTTTCTTAATGGTTATGATATGTAAGTTTATGCTTAGTCCCAACTCCCCTTTTTATGCTTATCTCTTATTATAATTTTTAATTGATTCTGCGACCAACCATGTGTAATGATATACTATGAGGCTTGGTTGGGGTTCCTTCGGGTTCCTATTCGTCGGTTACATCTAGGCCCTAGGCTTGGATCGTCAAAAACTCCTTCCAATGGAAAAATGCTAATGAATTTCTTCCATTGGAAGAAGGGGAATTTACTCGCCAAGGCAAATATCCGAAACTTAGTTACCTCACAATTGCATCTTTAATAACATATGCGCTTATGTGGATTCTCTAGCTTAGCCTACAAGGGCTCTTATGATAGGACATAGTTAGGGATATTGAGTTTTAGCTATGAGGGGTCATGCCTCAACTAACGGAAAGAGTCCTAATTTTAAGTCCACTTCATACTAATTCATCCCATGAAATTACTTAAAAAATAACTAAAATTATAAGAGTAGCTCGAACTTAGGAACTACCAAGTGAGGATTATCCTTTCATCTTAGGGACCTACCTTAACATCTTTAGGGAAATTGTCAACGTGCTTATATCTTTGAGAAACTTAACTTCAAAGCTCTTTTCTAATGCCCTAATCATATTTATAAATCATATAAAGCTTTTCTTGAAAATTAGGTGGGCTAGGCTTTTTAAATGGAACAATCATAAATTGCATAAGACATAAGGAAATTTCTCTTTTTAAGGATCATCTAAAATAGCCATCCATCATCATTATCACAACCCATCATGGGGTCATCATCAATATTTCAAACATTGATATATACTTAGTAAAATAGTTGAAGGATATCATGAGTAGTATTTAATAACATAAATATCATGAAATCATCATAAGCATGCATAATAACTTAAAAAAACATAAAGAAAATGTAAATTACCTACAAGGAAACTTTATGGGTGGAAGGATACCCATAAATCAACTCATATACCATAGAGAAACTTGGGAGAAACAAACTTGAAGCTTTGAAGGAGAAATCTTGGAACCCTAGCCTTCATCCTAGCTTGTTCTTAAGAACCTTTGCCTCAGAGAATTTTACAGTGGAAGAATTAGGGATTGAATGAGGGACTTAGGGCTTTAAGGCTGGAATGGGGGTTCCTTTTTCATTCCCAAAATGACATAGTCTAGGAATAGGATTGATGAAAATGAAAAAAATTTCCCCTAATCAAAACTATCGAATTCAACCTATGAAACCCTGCTTATGGGCCATAGGCCCCTTTTGTCTGGTAACACATTTAGAATTCCTGAAAACTGACTTTAATGGACCCTAAACCATGAAGCTTTGTTGCGGGTCGTGTAACCACCTATAGATCATGGTTGGACTCATATAGACCTTTCACACTTAGTCATTTTTCTTATTTTCTGGGTCTTATTCCATGAACCACACTATGAGCCATATCTCATTTCATGGGCCATCTTGTATTACATAGGTCACCTTCCAGCAAACTCTAAATTTCTTTCATGGATGATAGTCCTACTCACAACCCTACCTATGAGCCGTAATATTATGGGTCGTCACTTGGTCTGTGGGTTACCTCACACTTGAAAAGTTTTCCCCTTCATGAAGTCTCATGTTTAAGGACCAATCCTATGGGTCGTACGTACACCTAAGCGCCATAAGTCACCCTCGTGAACCAGAATTTAGGTCATTTTCAGGTCAACCTTTGTGTACTCAAGACTCCTAAACTAGGGGTCATTACACCAAGATTGAGGAAATGATACTTCAGTTGCAAGAAAAAGCCTTGGAAATCATTAATAGCAACTTTAGTGCATTTCAAGTTGAGAGTGTCATTTGCTTAAAGGTCATGAAGAAAGAAATCCTATGTGAAACAAGCCTACCAATGCTCCCATTTCTACCTAATTAGCCTAAAAGAAAAATTGATGTCAAGTTAGATAGGAAATTCAAGTACACAGAGTGGAGAGACTGAAAGAAAGTTTGGATGATCTCTTGTTGTCTCTATATGCACAATCAAATGATTATATTGAAGTTTCGGAGAAGATTCATCGCCTTAAAATGAAAATACAAATAGGTGGTGAATCAGCTTTTTTGAAACTTTAATTTCTTAGATTAATTTTTGCATTTTTGAATTTTTAGTGTTGCTTCTTAATTTTAAATTTTAGTTTTAGCTAGCCCTCACAATTTTCAAGTCATTGGTAGTGGTTTTGCACAGGTTTAGAAGTGTCAAGTTGATTAGATTTGAAGATTTGGATGGAAACACCATCAAAAACACAAAAGGATAAGTTAGGGGATACTTCAACCGCACTTTTGGTCCCAAGCATCACCCATTGCTGAAGGGCGGACTAGCAAAGTGGGCCTAGGACCACTCAAAGTTGCAAAAATTGGCCTAGGTCTGGCACCCATCTTGACCTCTGCGAGCTCTGAACAAAGGTCTGTGATGTGAAAGTCAACTTTGTTGACTCTCTACGGATACACCCTTATGTCTGCAAATACGAAGTGTTCACTGAGTGGCATGAACAGGCCCACTTGTCCGTAAAGGCGGATCATTAACAGGGTGCAGTAAGTGAAAAGACAAGTCTCTTAAGACTTATCTCTCTTTTTCAAAAAAAAAGGAACATGGGGATGGAGTAAAACCAGTGTGAGGTAAATAATTTTTCAAGAATTTTTGCTCTCACAACTCTTTAAGAAAAGATCAAATTCTTTCTTCTTCATCATTTTTAGTTCTTCATCTTGATGTATGTCCACTCAACTCATCCTTTATTCTTGTTCATCAATGGTAACCTATGTAATCACGAGATTTTCTTGGCAATGGTGATGCTAAAGTGTTTATTTCTTCCTACCATGTTAGTAAATTGTTAAAATCTTGCTTTCTTCCTCCATTGTTGCGTTCTTGGTTTGAAATGTTTTGCTACGTCGTCTTACTTCCAGGATTTTCAAGGATTCAAATCTTATGCATAAATTTGGAAATATTGGTTGAATTGTGGTGTTGACTGTTGTATATTGTTTCGGGAACTATGGTATGTTATTGATAAGTGTCTTAAAGCAATTATTTTGCCAAAACATTTTAGTAAAAAAGTGCCTAATACATGTTTGGTGAAATGTATCTTAGAGCCTGGAAAATTTGGTATTGGTGACTATTATTGTCCATGAATGTTGACACTGCGTTATTGATGCAGAATTCTAGAAACTCTTTGCTCTTTGGATGTAGATAACCTTCCACAAACATGAAGCTTAGAGGAATTTGAACTCTAAAAACGTGCCAATGTGGACGTAGAGTACAAACTGTCACTGTACAAAACAACATCTATTCACTATTTGATCTGGACCTCCTTCCATTAGTTTCTGTGGTTAAAATGCTTCCTAATACATGGTTTAAAATGTCAATAAGATGTTTTTGTCATGTTGGCTTTTATTGTAAGCCCAATTGGTTCAAAATGGAACTAGAGGAAATACTTTATGATAATGAAATTCTTCCAAATGTGGGAGAAGAGGACTACTTTGACCATAGTAGATTTTTTTTATCTCAATGTACCTGAAAGTATGACGAATACTTTGGTTGAACAGTGATTAAGAGAAAGGGATTTTCTTTGAAAAAGTAGAAAAGAAAATACCAGAGTTGGTTAGCTATAAGCTTCAGGTTGGATGTACTTTGTTTAGGAACTGATTAAAGCCAACCACACCATAGTAGCTGAATTCTATGCTAATGACCTAAAGACTAACTTTGGAGAGGAGGTGGCTACCATGATCCGAGGAGTGAGTTGATTTTAGTCCAACTACTATCAATGTTATCTATGGACTTCCAAATGCTGATAATCGGGTGTATAGGGAGAGAGTTCGAGAGTTATGCACTCAGTGTTTGGTGATGTGCTGTCAAAATATAACACTTTTGATGCTTAAAACTTGAAATTTTTTGTGCTCCCATAGTGATGTTAGTAGATTTAATGTGTTTTTATGTTTATTTTGTAGGATTACAGGGTTGTCATGAATTTTGGGCTAAGTGTGCAGACCTTGAAGGATTTGCTGCTCTATCACACCCTTTACGGGTCATGGAATTTTTCATGGGCCGTAGAGTAGGTTTCATAGAAAAATCAAGTGAAGGGGAGATCTTTTGAGTTAAGTCTACAAACATGCAGACGAGCCATAGACTATTATATGACTCATAGATTGGTGTTGTACCCTAAGGATCAAAAAGTGGAGAGTTGCTGAGAAGCCATCAGACAAAATCTTCCATGGGCCATAAAACTTTATATGGATCGTAGATAGGTATCACAGAAGACAGTCCCAAAATTGCAGAAGGAATCCACGAAGCCCTGAATATGGGCCATAAAACTCTATACAACCCGTAAAGCCTGTCGATCCAATTCTCCTATTTTGATTTGGCTTTGTAATATAAATAGGTTTTTTAGGTTATTTTTTTGCATAAAACAATAGAGGGTCAGGAATAATAACTGAGAAACATTGTGACACACTCAGAAAATAATATTTTGTGTTCTTAATTCATTCTTGTGATTTTTAGTGAAGAGCTTGGATTTCTTGCTCTTAATTCTATTCTTGCAAGTGCTTAATTATGCTATTCAATATAATGATTCTTGCATTTATACTAATAGTGAGTAGCTAAATTAATAACATGATTCTTGCATCTATACTGATAGTGAGTAGCTAAATCAATAACTACGGAAACCATTAAGAACTAACAAGGTAAAATAAGATAATTCATAATTCTTAAAAAAAGTGCATGCATGTATTAATTAATTCTCTTTGTTATGAATGATTTTTAATGGTGGCCAATGTTAGAACTCGCCTAGTGTTACAGGCTGGATCAAGGTAGTAATGAATAGGAAAAGAGATTTATTAACAGGATTTGGTTGATGTTTCTCGTCTAATAAACCAAATTGGATCAAGGGGAGGTTGTATTTGGACAATAGGTAAGGGTTAATAATGTCAAATTATGGGGATAGGTCAAATCACATATGTCATGACTCAAGCCTAGGGTCTAAATGTGACTCGGCAAATGGAAATTCGAAGGGACTTCAAACAAGCCTCTTAGCATATCATTTATACATCCTTGGTCGCGGAAGCAATTAAACAACAACAAGAGATTATAAATAAGGATAAAGTGACTTGTGAAGTATTTGATATCACAAAACATAGGACACTCAAGAGTCAAGATCATAGCTTAATTACGTCATTTTTCCAACAACACCTCTAGCATAGATTAGGTGGGGGCCAAGACACTTTTCAGGCTCACCCTCATTATACCATAGTTCAACATAAATAAATAACATGAGCAAGAGTAGCATAGTTTGTGTCTCCAAATATGAGGACTCACCAAAGTTATCTTCAAGATGTCAAATATAGCGACATGGAGGATAATTGTGAGGAGCTCCTGTTCCTATATCGTAACACCATGTAGGTATGGACTATACGTTAGTATGTTTGAATATACTAATTATGTAGGATTCAATACTATAATTGATAGGTAGCATAATAAAAACGCATAATCATAAGCAAGAGATAGGGAAAAATCAATATGGCATGCATGATCAATGCTTGAAGTAAAATAAGCTTCTTCATATTCAAGGACCATAAATTCAATGTGGAATATATGTATGCTCAAATGTTACACAACAAGCTTGAGATGGGCCATAAATCTACCTACTCAACTTACGGTATAACCTTTTCAGAGAGTATTACCAATACCACTACCTTGCAACATAATCTTTTTGGTAGGTAGCATAAGATGTCCCTTGCTTTACATTATAATCTTTTAGGTAGGAGCCGTGAATTGTTCTACATTATGATATAATCATTTTTGTAGGAACCATCAATTGTACCTTATGGCATGACTTTTTCAGTAGGTGTTATAGGATGTCCTTACCTTACGATATAATTTTTTCGGTAGGAGCCATGAGTCATTCTTCCTTACGACATAGCCTTTTAGTAGATCTTATAGATGATCCATACCTTACAATATAATCTTCCTAGTAGGATTCATGAAAATAGATCATCAACCCATTACATTCAAGTATTAAGAAAGAACTTCTCATTTTCCCAAGAACACAACAAACCTGGGAGCCCAACAATTCACTTGCAATGACATAAGTACTTTACATGAATTTAATATCCATATACATTCCCTTAATCATTATAGATTCACTTGACCCATAAGACATACAAGTAAGATATACAATATATCATCAATAATTCAAGAATCCCTAACTGGAAATTTTATCAGACACTTGGTGGGTGTATAATGCTAGTTCAAAATCATGCAATTCAAGAGTGAAATCATGTGGGAAAACTTAATGTAAATCAACCCATCAACACTTGGTAACACCTTCATACAAGATACATTAGAACCCCTAATCAAATCTCATAGTTGATTGTAGATTCATAGTTCAAAACATGCTTAAACAATCAATATTTTTTGAAACCCCAACATAGTTCATAGTCAAATTCATAATAAGAAGTACCCATAGAAAAATCAACATGAAAACATGCAATTTATATAAAAAGGAAGGTTGGGAACCATGGTTGAAAGGACCCAATAATTTAAACACATATATCTCAAATTTGGGGATTCTCTTGATGAAGATTTTAATGAGAACTTGAGACATGAATGAATTTCTTAAGATCTGGAGATGAGTTTGGGACACTTGAATTTGGGTGAAATATTTGGCCAAGTGTTAGAGAGGGTATTGGGGAATATCTTGAATGATATGGGGTTGAAAAATGACTAAGTATATGTGTTTTTATGCATAGGAAGGCTTAGGCCCAAGACCCCAAGGCCTTGAATTGAAACAGGAAAAACTGGCAACAAAATACATAAGTCTGCGATGGGTCTGCGTTGCGGAGGTGTTGCGGACCCTCACGTGGAATTGCAAAGTTGGAGAAATTTATTTTTCGCTATGGATATTCTAAAATTTGGATTATATCCATTTCTCACTCAATTTTCCCTATGACCAAGAATATGAAGTCAGAGTTTTGATATTATTTATGGATTTTGAAATATGTGAAAATTACGATTATAGGCATTTTTGAGGCACATTTTCGTGCATTTTTGGGGCATTTCAACATAGTGAAATCACTTGGAACAAAAGTTTTGGCAAACTTAGCTTACTGTTCTGCATTTTACGCACTAGAAAAAAATTTGATTATGTGGTAATACTAAGTTATGGAATTATGGGCAACACAATACCATAGTTACTCTTCATACTGATTTCTTTCTATAGTTTTACAAACCCCTACTTGGTGAGATAAGTAGGTTAATGAACTCAAATTACTTGAAATTTTTAGTCTACCCTATTTTATAGGGAATCGATCCTAACATCGATTAGGTTATATATCTTACCAATGACTGCTTTAACCTTCAAAAAGAAGGTGTAGCTTGGGTGATATCAAGATTTTGGCATCGTTGCAAGGGAATATGACTAAACTTGTTTAATTTGAGTAGTTCGAGAATTAAACCTTATTTCTCTCATTTTGTTGTTTTTGATTTTGTTTCAATGTGCAGGTGTAGTGTATGCACAACACGTGAAGTCGAGGCATTCTCTTGACAAAATTTGACCCAAAGATGTAAAGAACGTTGAGAAAAATGGTCTACGATAATATGAACAACATAGTTAATACAACTCTGAACCAAAACCAAAATGTGAATAATAATAACCCACGTCCACTTAAGGATATTGATCCACAATAACAAGATCTTAATGTCGAAGCTCATACATGGAATCAATATTGGCTTGACCCTATGGCTATGGATGTCACTGGAGCTATTGTGTGACTACCATTACAAAATGACACAAAGTTCATTGTTTCGAGTAAGTTACTTCAAATACTACATAATCATATGTTGTTCACGGGCCTTCCATCAGAGGATGTGCATAGCCATCTACACAACATTATGTTTATTTGTAAGAGTATAATGGGAAACCAAAATGATGTTGTTGTGCTTCGTGTCTTCCCATTATCTCTAACATGAAATGCAATGCTATGACTATTTGAGCTCCCACAATGTTTGATCACTAGCTAGGTTGAATTGCAGAAGGCTATTTTTAGCACGTGTCTTCCCATTATCTCTAACATAAAAGGCAATGCTATGACTATTTGAGCTCCCACAAAGTTTGATCACCAGCTAGGTTGAATTGCAGAAGGCTTTTTTTGAGAGGTTCTTCCCAAGATCGAAGAAGCTCAAGTTGAAGGACCAAATCGACAACATTGAGCAACTTCCTGATAACTCAATCAATACTAGGTGAAAGAGGTTCACAAATTGTCTGAGGAGTATCCCTAACCACAACATAGTTGATGATGCCCTAGTAGAGATCTTCTACTGCGCCCTAGGTGAGAATAATCAAGCATGTGTTGATATCATTATGGGCGGTGCATTTTTAGGTCAACCATTTCAAGGGTTGCTGAGAAGCTAAAGAAAGTGGTCAAGACGAGTCGTGCATAGGGAATGAGTGGTAGGTCTAGAATAAAGAGCTTTTATGCAATCAACACTAGTTTGGTACAAGCTAAAATAAATAGGGAGATAATGCAAGAGCTTACCTAGATTAGTACCAACATGGAGTTATTGATAAAGCAGAATCAAGTATATGCAAATGTAGTTGCTTATCATCCCCTACGAGCCTATGTTCGAGGAACCTTATTGCAAGGAGGACAACTGCTTTATCACTGACCAGATGGTGGGTTTTTGAACCAACACCCAAAGGTCCAAATAGGAGTATTGACGCCAAGGTCAAGAAAACCAAGGTCCAACCTATAATAGGGATAGCTCCTTCAGAGACAATAATCATAGGTTATTGTGACAGAAACAAGGGTCAGGATAGAGATGTTTACTAGGGTCACAACGATGGTTACAAGAATGGTCCTTATATGCAACCATATAATCGTGATTCAGGTGCCAGTAGATTTAAGGTTGAGGTGATGTTTGATCATTTATTGAAGAAAGCTAACACACAGGATGAGACTTTGAGAGAGATGAAGTCTGACATCACCAGCATTAATCAAAAGATCGACTCTCATTATATTGCTATCAAACAACTAAAGTAATAGTTCAGTTAAATATCAACTCAACTTAACCAGTGATGAAAAGGCACATTACCTAGCAATACAATTCAAAATCAAAATAATAAGGGGCAATATATGTTAGTGACTACTCGCGGTGGTAAATAGATAATTGATCCTCCTATATCGGTTGATGATGATGATGTTCTGAGAATACAGTTCAGGTCAAAGATGCAAAATCTAGAGATGATCATGCCAAAGGATGGTGTGAGTAATACTACAGTGATGCCACAAAAGTTGAAGCCCATTCCTATACCTCCTCCTCCCTCCTCTCAAAGAATTTAAATAAAGAAAGGTAAATTCAATAACTTTTTCTCCATGATGAAACAACTCTCTATCAATATCCATCTTATTAAGGCATTAGACAAGATGCATGGTATGAAAAGTTCATGAAGGAATTGATCACAAATAAGTGGACTATAAGCTAGGAGCCCTCCCAAGAGCTTCAACATTACAGTGTGATTGCCACGAACTCCTTGGTTATAGAAATGAGAAAGTTCTAGTACATTCACCATACCTTGCACTATTGGAGATATGGAGTTTGTAAGGGCATTGTATGATCTTGGTGCCAATATAAATCTGCTACCTTTTGCAGCCCTCAAGAAGTTAGGATTAGGAGCCTTTACTCAGATGAGCATACTGAATGCTGACCAAATGATAAAGAATCCTATGGGGATACTCTACGACTTCCTCGTCAGAGTAGAAAAAATCATATTCCCCAAAGACATTGTGATCCTTGATTGCAAGTCAACTTCAAAGTCCCAATCATCTTGGAAAGGCCCTTACTAGCCATTGGTCGAGCACTAGTAGATATAGGAGCAGGAAACTCATGTTTAGATTGAATGACAAAGAAGTTATCTTTAATATCGGTCAATTGATGAATAGGCCAGATGAGTTGAATATGGATGTTTGGGCACTTAGTGAAGTCTGAGTAACCAAGTTGTCTAAGTCATGCCATGACAATGAATCAAGCGTTGCTTAGGAGGCAACCTAAGTTAGAGACTGGCACTTAGGCTCCCAGGTATGTTTTTTTAACCCTGTGCTTTACTATTTTCTTGTATAAATTGAAGATAATGCAAATTGTTTTCGATGGAATGTCGGTAGTTATAGGCCTCAGTGAAATCTGAGTAACCTTAGCCTATAACTATCCCAAATTTTGAATCTGAGGGTTTTTCTTGCATGTTTTCTTTTTCTCCAAAGATATTTACTTTATATTGAACCTATATGTTTAGGATGTGTAGGTAGTATTAGTAGAATGTAGTACTAAAGTTTATGGCATATGTTAGTTTTTGTGCGAAAAATGATACCAACCAAAATTTTGTTAGATAGACCTGATAACAACCATGTATGTTTGATTGTTTGACAATGCTTGTTCTGATAAGTGGGGGTAAATTATGATGAAAAGAATGACCTGAAAGTCTTTGTAAATGATGTAAGTAGTGCCATGTGTGTGTGAGCCTTCTAAATTTATACGTTATGTTTCAATTCAAAACTTGCCCTTTTTCTATGACTTAGAATATAGGTTAGTAGGTTAGGAAAGGATCGTAGGCCATTGTTCATATTAGTCCACTTTGCCTAAATAACAAACCAAGTGTTTAATGTATCCTTTGAATCTAATATTTGAGCTTTGCTTGTACCCTTTTCTTTGTAAAAACCTAAGTTACCTAGCCTTGTTAAAGGTAAAATCCTAGAATTATCCCTAATCCTTTCTTGAACATTATGCACCTTGACTTAGGCAAAAAGCTTAAGTTGAGGGTGGCTACAAAATGTGACCCTAGTTCCTAGTATGGATATTAGTATACCTCGAATCAGGCAAAAATTCTAAGTTGAGGGTGGCTGTGTCATGACCGGTCCTGGTCATGATGGCACCTATTAGATCCCACCTACAAGCAAGCCAATTATCAAACCATATAGTACCTATCCTAGCTTTCTAGTCAAGCCATAACAAGCCCAATAATATAGATAACCAAACCTATCATGAACCAGAAAGTCAACTGCACAGAGCAACTATAGACTCAAGATAAAATATACATATCTATGTATATAAACTTGAATGACAATCTACACATACAATCCAAAATATATACACGAGGCTAGTGTTAGAATACAAAATACGATCATCAAAAAAGAATGAGACTGTAGAATATCCAAAGCTTCTGATACTCACCAATGTCTCCTGAATTGTTAGCGCACTCCTACTCAGTGCCTACGACTAGTACCTAGAAATAAACCATAGGAAGATGGAAAAGTAGTGGTGAGTACCGGTAACAGGCAACCAATAGGCATCATCAGCTGACCCTATGAAGTATTGTAAATATAGAATGCTCAAATATAAAGAACTATAGTAGATGTAGCAAATCTGTACTCTAATCAACGAGTAAGCATGTCTAGAGAATCCTTGAATCCCAACTGAACTGACCCAAGTGGTGTGCAATTATACGAACGAAACATGAGTAGACCTTAACCTCAACTGTCACCGAGCTGAGACATAGTGTTATACGCAGGTGTAAGGCCCTAATAGCTATTCCTGTATGCTAACTAGGCCCCCATGAAAAGAAATATATATATATATATATATATATATATATATATATTGATTTCATGAAAAGAGCCTTTAGTGTTGCAAGTCACAACACATTGTTGACGGGGTGCTATGCCTCAATCACCATGGATGGTAGAGTGTGACAACCATCAACCAATTTAGGGGTTGATACCTCAATCACTGTAGATGGCAGGGTGTGACAACCATCAACCAATTGAGGGTTTGATGCGTCAATAACCATGGATGGTAGGGTGTGACAACCATCAACCAATTAAGGGGTTGATACCTCAATTGCCACTCCAAGGGGGTGGTAGGCTTTGGATTCTATAGTGATGGTCTCTTACTACACATACAATATGTTCTATATAAGCATAGTTACTTTAAGCATCATTCATGCATGCCATATTGTTATATGCTCATCCATTGCCTAATTATGCATTTTGACTATGTTGCTTATCTCTTGTGGCATTATATCCTACATACGTAGTACATTCAAATTAACAAACACATACCTCTATGCCTACATGATGTTACCATGTAGGAATCAAAGATCCACTTTATCATCATCATCCTCTACGTAGCTAGTGCTATCTCTTAAAGCAAGTTTGGTGAGTCCTCAACTCCAAGGACAATAGCTATTGATCCTATGTTATATAAAGACTCTTCCTTTGTTTAGATGCTTATGCCTGTGAAGGTAAGCCCGAAAAGTTATCATGGCCCCCACCCAATCTATGTTAGAGTTGTTGGATAAGTTATGTATTTATGCCTTGAACCTTGACTCCTTTGATGATTTATGCTATGAAAGACTTTTCTTAGTCCCTTTATCCTTATTTATATTCTCTTATTATTGTTTATTATTTCCATGACCAAGGATATGTAAATGATATGCTAAGAGGCTTGTTTGGGGTCTCTTTGGGTTCCCATTTGCCGTGTAACCTCTAGGCCCTAGGCTTAGGTCATGACAAATATGGTATCAGAGCATTAGCTTGTTAAAGGTCCTCGGCATCCAACACACTACGTCGATTAGAGTCTTATTCATAATTGTGAAGTGCACTACATTTATGAGTAATAGGCTATGAGACGTTTTAGGAAACATTTCCCTTCTTGTTGATCCATTTCGTGCTATAGATGTAGGGTAAGGCTTTCCCTTAACAGATATTCTTTGCTATGTTAGATCATGCCTATCCCAAGAGGAAGAAAAGCTCGTACACCCAAAGAACAACCAAATCATGAAGTGTTCTGGTATGCTATTGCCATGCTAGTTCAAGCTATGATTAATCAAGTCAACCAAGGGGCCCAAGTCTCTCATGCTACTATTCTAGTATCTTGGATAAAGGATTTCATTAGGAAGAACCCACCAGAGTATCATGGGTCTAAAGTCGATGAGGACGCTCAAGAATTCATTGATGAGGTGTATGAAGTTTTGTCTATCATGGGTATTAAGTCGGAGGAGAAATTGGAATTGGCGGCCTTCTTGACTAGGTATGGATACTATGCATTTACGATTATGCCATTTGTGTTGACCAATGCTCCGACTATCTTCATGGATCTTCTGAATAGGGTCTTTAAATCCTACCTTGATTTGCTTGTGATGGTATTTATTGATGATATCTTGATATATTCGCATAGTGAGAAGGAGCATATCTCTCACTTGAGGGTGGTGCTATAAATCTTGAGGGAGGAAATGTTCTAGGCAAAATATGAGAAATGTGAGTTTTGTTGAAAGTCGTTGCCTTCTTAGATCATGTGGTATCGAGGGATGGTACTAAGTTGGATCCTAAAAAGATGAAAGAGATTGGAAATTGGCCTAGACCTTTGACTCCATCTAACATTAGAAGTTTTTGGGCTTAGAGGTTTATTACTGGAATTTTGTGAATGGGTTCTCTTCTATTTCTTCTCCTATGACTAAGTTGACTCAAAAGAAGGCTAAATTTATGTAGACCGATGAGTATGAAAAGTGTTTCCAAACTTTGAAAGATAAGTTTATCTTCTCTCCTATCTTGTTTCTCCTGCAGGGGTTAGAAGGATTTTTTGTGTATTGAGATGCCTTACGAATTGGTTTGGGTTGAATTTTGATGTAAAAAGGTAAAGGGATAGCTTATGCTTCTACACAACTTAAGGTGCATGAAAAGAATTATCCTACCCATGATCTTGAGTTGGTTGCCGTGGTGTTTTCTTTGAAAATTTGGCGTCATTACTTGTATAGGGTGCATGTTGATGTGTTTATCGATCATAAGAGTCTCCAATATGTGTTCACCAAAAAATATGTCAACTTGAGACACCGAAGGTGGCTAGAGCTTCTTGAAGATTATGATATGAGTGTGCATTATCACCCTGGTAAGGCTAATATTATAGTCAATGCTTTGAATAGGGTATCTATGGGTAGCCTACCTCGTGTTGATGATAGCGGCAAAGAGGTTCCTAAGTAGGTCCATCGGTTGGCTAGGTTGAGAGTTAGGTTGGAGGAGGTTAACAAAGGTGGAGTAGTGGTCGTTGATGGTTCTAAATCTTCATTGATTAAGGAGGTGAAGAAAAAGCAGGATCTTGGCACCGGCTTACTAGAGTTAAAGGCATTAGTGAGAGATGGTAAAGAGGAGGTTTTCTCCGAAGGGGGAAATGGTGCCCTTAGGTTCCAAGGTAGATTGTGTATGCTTTGTGTTGTTGAATTGAGAAATATGATTTTAATGAGGCTCATAATTCTTCCTATTTTATTCATCCTGGTTCTACAAAGATGTATAGAGATTTGAGAGAAGTGCTTTTGTGGGGAGGCATGAAGAGAGAAATTGCTAAGTTTGTATCCGGTTGCCATAATTTCCAACAAGTCAAAGCTAAACATCAAAGGCTGGGTGGCCTATCCCAAGATATAGTGATTCCTACTTGAAAGTGGGAGGAAATTAACATGGACTTTGTGGTTGGTTTCCTAAGACTAGAAAGCATTTTGCTCCATTTGGGTTGTGGTTGCTAGGATGACAAAGTCAGCTCATTTCTTACTAGTTAAGACTATGTATGGTGTCGAAAATTATGCTAGATTGTACATTCATGAATTGGTTAGATTGCGTAGGCTGCACTTGTCTATCATATCGGATCGTGGTGTTCAATTCACTTCTCACTTTTGGAGGTCATTCCAAAGAGGTCTTGGTACCAAAGTTAAGCTTAGTACAGCCTTTCACCATAAAATGGATAGCCAAGCCGAAACAAGTATCCAAACTCTTGAGGATATGCTTAGAGCTTGTGTATTACAGTTTAAGGGTAGTTGGGATAACCATCTTCCATTCGTTCAATTTGCTTATAAGTATAGCTATCACTCTAGCATTGGTATGGCTCCTTTTGAGACTTTTTATGGTAGACATTGTAGGTCCCCGGTTGGATGGTTTAAGGTAGGGGATATGGCTTTGTTGGGTTCGAATCTAGTTATGGAGGCCAAGGATAAGGTAAGTTTAATAAGAGAATGATTGAAAATAGCCCAAAGTCGTCAAAATTCCTATGCCGATGTGAGGAGAAGGGATATTGAATTTAGGGTTGGTGATTAAGTTTATTTGAAGTCTCACCTATAAAGGGTTTGGTTCATTTCAATAAGAAGGGTAAATTGATTCAAAGATTTGTTTATCCTTCTAGAGTATTGAGGAGGATTTGTAAGTTAGCCTATGAGTTCGAGTTCACCAATGATATGAATATGGTTTATCCAATCTTTCATGTATCTATGTTGAGGAAGTGTGTAGGTGACCCAAGTGCCATTGTACCTCTTGATGTTGTAGGGGTTGTTGAAGATAATTTGACTGATGAAAAGGTTAGGTAGAAATCTTGGATAGACAAGTGAAGAGGTAGAGAAATAAGTATGTTGCTTTCGTCAAAGTCCTTTGGAAAAACCAACAAGTTGAGAGTACTACATGGGAGGCTGAGGTGGACGCACAAAAGAGATACCCCTATCTCTTCCATTTTACTTAAGCCTAAGGTACTAATTCGAGTCCACTGTGTGATTTCAAGTCTTATGTTTTACCCCCTATGTCATTGCATGCATTCGTGTTTATGTTGACAAGTTCATGGTGATTTTGACACTTATATTGAGATTTTGAAATGATGCTTAAGTGCATTGTCGCATTCATGTGTTGGGCTAAAATCTTGATTATTTCTCTCATATATGTTCCTTTGACATTCGAGGATGAATGTTCCCAAGGGGGAGATATTGAAACGCCCCTCAAAAGTGCCCGAAAATGTGCCTCAGAAATGCCCATAATCGCAATTTTCATATATCTCAAAATCCATGCGTGATATCAAAAATACGACTTAATATTCGTGATTAGGTGCACAATTAAGTGGGAAATGGGTCTAAACATGATTTTAGATTAATCATATCAAAATTTTATTTTTTAAAAATTACGAAAAACAAAATCGATCTACGTCCTTGGTACGACGGTGCCAGGGCGCGGACCTATAAATGTTTTGTCTAGTTTTTCTTACTTCAGTCCAAGGCTTTGGGGCCTTGGGCCTAAGACTTTCCATTCAGAAAAACACCTATACTTAGTCAGTCTTCAACCCCATCTCATACAAGACATTCCTTAAACCCTCTTTAATACTTAGACAAATATTACACCCAAATTCTAGCATTTGAAACTAATTCTAGATCTTAAGGAATTTACTCAATCTTCAAGTTCTCATTCCAATCTTAATCAAGTTGACTTACTTATGGGTATTTTTATTATGAATTTGATGATTACAAACTATGTTGGGGTTTTTATGAAATGTGGACTATTTAAGCATGTTTTGAGCTATGAATCTGTGCTCTATGATGATATTTGATGAAGGGTTTCCATGTATCTTGCAATTGAGTGTTACCAAATATTGGTGGGTTGATTTATATTAAGTTTTCTCACATGATTTCACTCTTGAATTGCATGATTTTGAACTAGCATTACGCACCCGCCAAGTGTTTCATAAAATATTTGCTGTGTGTGTGTGTGTGTTGATTTCATGAAAAGTACCTTTAGTGTTGCAAGTGACCACACCTTGTTGAGGGGTTGATATGCCTCAATCACCATGGATGATAGGGTGTGACAAACATCAACCAATTGAGGGGTTGATTCCTTAATCACCATGGATGGTAGGGTGTGAAACCCATCAACCAATTGAAGGGTTGATACATCAATTGCCTCTCCAAGGGGGTGGTAGACCTTGGATTCTATAATGATGGTCTCTTACTATACATGAAATATGTTCTATATAAGCATGATTACTTCAATCATCATTCATGCAAGCCATATTACTATATGCTCATCCATTGCCTAATTATGCATTTCAACTCTGCTACTTATCTCTTGTGGCATTATATCCGACATACTTAGTACATTCAAATGTACTAATGCATACTCTATGCTTATATGATGTTACTATGTAGGAGCTGGAGCTCCACTTGATCCTCCTCCTCCTCCTCCACATGGCTAGTACTATCTCTTAAAGCAAGCTTGGTGAGTCCTCAACTCTCAGGACAATAGCTACTAATCCTATGTTATGTAAAGACTCTTTCTTTATTTAGATGCTTATGACTATGAGGGTGAGCCCAGAAAGTTGTCTTGGCCCCCACCAATCTATGTTAGAGGTGTTGTTGTACAAGTTATGTATTTATTCCTTGAACTTTGACTCCTTTGATGATTTGTGCTGTGAAAGACTTCCTTTTGTCCCATTATCCTTATTTATATTCTCTTATTATTGTTTAATTACTTCTACGACCAAGGATGTATAAATGATATGTTAAGAGGCTTGTTTGGGATCCCTTTGGGGTCCCATTCATCGTGTCGCATCTAGGCCTTAGGCTTAGGTCATGACACCCAGAAGGTACACCCACGCAAAATCTAACTAATGGAATCACCACGAAACTCACAAAACCACCATTAAACCCAACTCCCAATATCGCATGATCTAAGGGTAAGTTGTACGTGGGTGTAAGGCCTTAGTGTCTAAGACTGCATGCCCCCTAAGCTCTTATAAGCCTATAGGGTATACCTACACACAATCAGGGTATGTGTAGGTTTGTGGATCCACAGAAATTCAACTAGGTCCTCGACCCATCTTTTAACCAGTATCACACGGGCCTCGAACACCTTTAATATCAAACAAAGCCTTGAACCCCCTTCCCAACTTGGCCTCCGATCGGGGTAGTCAGCCAAGACAAGATAGGTTAACAATATATATAACTGTAGGGCGTATCCTCTATTGGAGAAAGAACCCCCCTAACACAATAAATAGGGCCTTAAACCCAAGAATAATCAACTGGGCCTTGAAACCAGGAATAGTCAACTGGGCCTTGAACCCGGAATAGTAACCTATTGCTTAGACCTTAGAATCGGCATTTTCCATCCAACATCCCTTTTGTGGTCATCGGATTCAGATCATGGGGCATGACTTCCAGGTCTCAGACACTCAAACATGACCACTGAAGCTCGAATAATGATGGGGAGAGTGATTTAGGCTTGAGGTATCAAAATAGTCCCTCACTCAACCAATTTGTTCTGATGTGGAACTCCAAAGTTATATCATGCCTAGAGTGAATATAGTCGATTACACTCACAACATATATATATACCACACAATCCAACCCACAAATCCGTATGTCAGCCATCCCTCAGATAATACTAGCTAACCCTAGCCTCAGGTGAGGATAACAAATGCACAAGTACTAACAACTATATACACAAGTATATATATCTCACAGACAAATATAGGGTCATGCCCACCAAAAGCCAAATACAGCACACTTCAGTCAGTCACAAGTACTTTAAGTAAATATAGATAATAACCCAAGTATTTATGTGGCTCTATGTAGAGTGTATTTAAGGCAGCGTCGGCTTAACCCTAGGCTAAGGCCCCATGAGAATAAAGAGTCAGAGAATAAATGAAAGGATCCCAGACCCAAGGCATCAATGGGGTCCAAGACCAAAAAATAATCGACAGGGCCCTAGACCCAAGAATGACCAACAATTATATCACAAGTATCCAGAACAACCAAGCCCAGTAGAGTCATATTATCGGAACCATATTTATACTAGAGTCAGTTAACAAAAAGCCTCATATCTAATATATCATTGTAGCACTACACTACATATTCATATAAATAGGAGTTAGGCCAGAATACATACCTGTCACAAGGCATTAACCTATATCCAGCCTTTACTGGGCCATATTGTGGTTCTACAGTGCCAGAACTTAGCTACTATAGTGGTCACAACTAGTACAGTCTAGAACAACCGCAAGTATCCCAAAATGATCATAGGTATCCCATATGCTAAGTACAATGACTATCTAGGAAGATATGTGTTAACAAATCAAGACAACAACGTAAAATGCATAGCAAGAAATATAACTAACAATCAACCCCATGACATATATACATATATTACTCTGGACTTCCAACCATACACAACTCCTAATATACTTATATTTCAGCTTAGTCTAAAGGTAAGGAAAGCCTAGCCTACCTGAAAGGTGAACCCACGTGCTCTGTTGTAGTTCACCCAAGTTTTACACAGTTTGACCACCTCCAAATGATGCTCAACTGTTAAAATATGAATCAAAACATAAATAAGGCTATTTTGACTGTAATATCTCTTGAAATGGGAGAGCATAGGTTACTTGTGACTAAAATGGAGAAAGAAAGGCGCACGTCAAAAATACCAAGCCAACCCCCCTAAAATGATCCTTACGTTACCCCAAGTCTATAGCAAAAACTTGAGCTCAAATGAGGCTCAAAATAATCAGAAACAACCCAAAAACAAATGACATTTCTTATCGAAAACGAACATATACGTATAGCAGCTTGTCAGCCAAATTTCTTTAAAATACAATCAAATTAATAGAATCTTGTCAGCCAAATTTCTTTAAAACACAATCAAATAACATAATCTGAATACATCACGGTGTAGGTCTCAAAAAGTAGTACAATTTAGACTAAAATTTCACTCAATTATGATAAGAAACAGCCAGATATCTCAGCTCAAAATTTTCCAAAAAATCACAACATAAACCGCAGTTAAAACATCCTTTTCACATCAAAGAGAGCCCTATCAATTAATTTCGGCATTACTATGATGTGCGCCACTCAAAAACTCACAAAATAGAATGATTTTCCTAAGCATGAGAAATAGGTCATGATTTATCTCTTTTTGAAACTACGGACCAGTCTGTTTCCATAGCCGAAGAACAAATGGATTTCAGTGAATTCATTTTAATGATAATGATTAGTTTTTATTTTCATATATACACCACCTATGTCAAATTATGTTAATATTGCTACTCCGACCAAGAGTAACATGCCAATTTGATATATCAATTATTATCTCAACCTTAAAGGACAAGTCATCCACAAATTTCTCGTCGTTGATTTGAGATTGAAAGAGAAGTATTTATAGTTACTCCAAATGATGAAAAGCCAAGAAATATAAATGATTCTCTTACATACCCTACTAAAAAAATGGCCAAAAGCAATGGAGGAGAATATGGAGCCAATGAAATCCAACCAAGTGTAGGAATTGGTAGATCTACCTATTGGCCCAAAAGATATTGAATATAAATAGGTTCTCTAAACAAGCGTAAGACAAATGGTAGTATTAAAAGATTCAAACCTCATCTAGTAGATAAATGGTACACACAATAGGAAGGAATCAATTTTGAAGAAAATTTTTCGTCTGTTGTATGCATTACTTTAATAATTAATTTTGTCTATAGAGGTGTAATCATTTAAAATTTATTACATATAAATTTTAAAATGATTCGAATTATATTAAATTCATGAATATACTATTCCAAATAAATTTTATGGACTATTATAATTGGGTTAATCATTTAAGTGCAATAAATAGGGATTAAATGAAAACTCATGTAAATTTATTTGGGATACAATAAAAGAGTCCAAATTAATAAGCCCAAAATAATTTCATCCAAGAGGCCTATCTTGGCACCACGTGTCGAATGATGAGGTACGCTAAGTCAAACAAAAAAGCAAATAGGATCATGCCATGTGTCAAAATGATAAGCCCATTTCATTAAAGCCCAATCCATCATGTCACTTAAATCTGATTGGCTGAAGGAAAGTCTTCCCTATTATAATTACTCTATTCTACAACTCTAAATAGGGATCTTCATAATTCAAAGAAGAACAAAGAGTTCTAATAAAAAATCTAGAAAGAGCTCATGGATCGACAATCACAAATTTCTGTACAAGTTTAAGAATTCAAACATTCAAGCATTCAAGTTCACGAACAAGCTTAAAATCTCTTGAACTCAAGATCAAACTCAATAACAAATTCAAATTTCAAGATGAAAATCAAGAACAAATTCTAATTTCAAGAACAAGATCAGGAATAAATTCAAATTTCAAGATCGAGTTCAAGAACAAATTTCAGATTCAAGATCAGGATCAAGAGCGCTTGAATTTACACTTGAAAAGGCAAATCAGAGAATTCATAGAGATTGTATCACTCACGTATTGAAATCAAATACAACAAATTGCTTGCGATATTTTTATTCTTGATTATTATTTTCTCAATGTGAATTTTATCGTCTACAAATTAAAGCATAGCCAGTGGGACAATCTCTACCTCTCATCTCAACTTTTCTAGCATCAAAGAACATTTAAATGGATTCCAAATAGATTAACTCCCAATTAACTTCCAAGTTCTTTGCTGAAGTCGAGGGAATTCTTGGTGTTACCTTTTGCTGCTTTGGTGCTGTTATGAGAAGCAAGGCAACCACACTAAGACAATAAATACTTCATATATCATCCATATCAATTCCTATCTTTAGGTCTTCAACACCGATAGGAGTAAGATCCTCTATAAATGTTGCAAATAGAGAAAGCAGTATTACTAAAATGATCAAAAGGACTTTATCTTCACTTGAGCTTCCTGGTTCTAAGAACTCTATTACGAAGAAAGGATCAGTGATGTGAGCCCTGTGAACATTGACTCATATAAAGTCTATTGCCAATGGTCTATAAGCAATGGTAACTAATGCTTCATCCACATAGGAGCAACTTAGGAATTTGGCAAGCTCAAATTGCATCTCAAAAACTCAATCCAACCTTCAAACCTCCTTCAATGTTTACATCAAGGAATCCCCAAATCTAGGTCTTTGGGTTTCATCCATTGGGTACTTTCACCCATTGAGCCTAATCTTCCTTTTCATGAAAATTTGCATGATTTCAAGTTGTGTTACTCATGGGTATCTCTTATTAGAAATATGAGCATGAATTATGTTGGGGTTTTATCAAATATTGTTGATTATGTATGAATATATATTTTAATCTTATAATATTAGTTGATCCTTGTCTATTGAGACTATACATGATTTGAGCTATGAAAGCTATGAACTATGATGAACTTTTGAGATAGATTTCATGATACCCAATTTGGAGTTTTACTATAATATTGGTGGGTTAATTTTGAATTGATTCACCTATCTTGTTACACACTTGAATTGCACAATTTTGAATATGCATCATGTGCCCAGCAAGTGTTTGATGAAATGTCAAGTCAAGAATTCTCAAGTTATTTATATGTTTTACAAGTCAAGTGAATTCATGATGACTATGGGCTTTCAAGCATGTATTAAATTAATGAAAATATCTATTATTTTAAAAATATCAAGT
>JAOTQJ010182375.1:0-22944 GCA_025642045.1 Solanum sejunctum | reverse complement strand
ATTTTCAACAAAAGACTCTTATATCATGCTTTTTATTGCAATTTATCCTCACTTCTTAGGACAAACATTTTCAACACCCCTAAGCATACATGGTTACTATCTAAACTAACTAATCAAAATTTTGGTGGGTATCATTTTTTCAAACAAAACACAAAACATGTTGTAATCCATAAGTGTTAGTACTATATGTTACAAATAATACCTAAACATCCTAACCATGCTGGTTCAACAGAAAATAAATATCTATGGAGAAACAAAACACAAGTAACAAAACCCCAGGATAAAAAATTAGATTTTGGTGGAACCAAGCTACTCAGACTTCACTATAGCCCATAACTATGCACACCCCATTAAAAAAGAGGCGCATTGTAGCCAATGCACAAAATTAAAGCAAAAACAAAGCAATAAGGGTTAAAAATCAAACGTGGGTGCCAAAGCATAGGTTTCCACCCTGGGTTGCGCTCCCAAGTAATGCCAGATTTATTGTCATGGCATGATACAGATAGCTTGAGTATTCAAACTTTCTAAAGCTCTCGTGCTTCCCTAGAAACTATTATAGAAGGTTGGGGGTGTTTCCTTCCCCAGTAGTCATATCCACCTTGCATTAGTCATTATTCGTTGGGTCTTGCATAGTGATATTGGGTATTATGCCCTTCTAGAATAGGAAAACTTGAGTCAATACTTGTCCAAACTTAAGGTCAAGCTGTTTAATCCCGATAGAATAGGATTTAATTTTTTTGTTTATGCTGACGATGTTAGACTTAATCCCTTTTAGGTCTCATCCTGTGCGTCGATCATTCACAATAGTTCATTGAGCATCTTCTCAACTATGGAATTACTGGTACTGATACTATGACTATGAGAGGGCACGTAACAACTTCTCATGCATCTATCCTTTTGATCCCCTTCTGCGCGTCTTCCGCAGATGTTTTTAGACCTAACTAGCTATTGCATCTGCTTCATTAGCATCTTAATGATATTACTTTGGTAAGCATCTACATGATCCCTTCATTTATCTTTGCTTGCTCCAGGATTATGCCGACTGAACTCGAGCATTTGGTCAAAGGTACATTCATGGGCACCTACACACAATTCAATTTTTCCACTATATTCATCTGCTTAGTAATTTTGGTAAATGGTTGCTCTACAAGTAAACCTCTTAAGATGGTGTCAGCACATGCTTGACTATTGGCATCTAAGGTTCGGTAAAAAAATCTCCACCAAGACATTTTCAGTGATCTTAGGGCTCGGGGTACTATTCATATACTTGGTAAACTACTTCCATGTAATACTGATTGAGTCACTAAGAAGTTTCTTAAAGTTGTTGATATGGTGTTTCAACATGAGCTTCTTCGAACTTGCGAAGTAACTCTCCTAAATGGCCTTCTACAATTTAGTTTATTTGGTGATTAAACTTAGTAAGAGATCAAATAGCCATAGTGCTGCATTGTCGTTAAGAGACAATTGCAAGACAAGAAGTCTTATAGCATCCATAGATAGATTCTATGTTTCCATCACACTGTTTCAGATGAATACAATATTATGTAGATGGCTATGGGGATCCTTTAGTGGTAAGACCGCATATAGCCCACGATTCTACAACATATGAAGAAACCCACTCGAGACTATGAACTTTATGTCAGCCGGTAGTGGTGGAAGCAAAATAGCTCCAGTCATCGCCATAGCAATAGGATTCAGCCTGTATTGATTTCTCTGATAAGCATTGGCATTAAAATCTTATAGCTGTGGAGCAATGTCCTCAAGAGAAGGGGGTTCTCATGGTCAACATTCTCATTATCATTCCTGTTTAGAGCTGCATTAGCCGTGTTGTTGGTATTATCTTAGGCTGTTCTCCTTAATATTTTTTGGATCTTTAGGTTAGATGGAGTGAAGGGATTGCCTCGACTTCATGTGTTCGGCATATACTATATGTACACCCTGAAAAGAAACAAAACAACAAAAAATATAAAATGTTGGGAAATAAGGATTAATTCCCAAAATAATTATAAATTAATCAATTCTAGTTGTATTCCCTAGAAACGATGCTAAAATCTTGATATTGCCCAAGTTACACCTCTTTCTTAAGGATAAAGTAGTCATTCTCAATAAATAAAACCTAACCAAGGTTAAGGCCAAAACCAAGGGAATATGTAGACGTAAGAAAATTCACTGAACACAATTTAAGTGGTTAACCTACTTACTTCCCCCAAAGAAGGGGGTTGAAACGATCAATAGAAAAGGTAAACCCAACTAACAGAAGTGTTAAATCAATATGGAGAGAAACTAGGGGATTGTGTTACCCATTATTCCCTACCATAGTAACACTGGAAAATCTAATTCTTTTCTAGTGCGTAGCTTGCAAGACGGTATGTTAAGTTTACTAAAGCCTTTAGTACAGGTGAGACGCCAATTTTACTACATGACTTGCCCCATCTCCATAGTGTGTATTACTAACCTTTACCTATTAATCTCAGTAAAACCTCCCCTTGGTCCAGTTCAACTGATTAGACAAGAACACATTAATGAAATCCTGTTAATTATTCTCTTTTCCTATTCAATACTACCTTGGTCCAGTCAGTAACACTAGGCGGGTTTGAAAGTTGGCCACCACTAGAAAACATGCAAATTGAAGAGAATTAATTACTATATGCATATACACATTCCAAGAATTATGAATTATCCTATTTTACCTTGTTAGTTCTTCATGGTTACCATAACTCTAGTTATGGATTTAACAACTCATCAGCCCATTATTCATACCAATTCTTGGTGACTCCCTTGAGTGTGTAAGACACTAATTCAACTTTCTCTCCTGATGCAATATCGATCACCACAACTACCTTATAAGACTTCTATATAAAGTCAATAGGGTCCTCATCCATCCTTGACCCATAGAATTTCGACGGGTTCATCTGCATGAAGACATGTACTTTAGCGGCCAGGGTAGGAACTTGGGAAGGTATGTATATCTCCTAATAGGATTGATTGGCCAATGCGTGGATTAATAGGGTGAATCCAACTTTAAACTCTACATGAGACTGTCTATTGTCTTATTCGAGTAGAGGAAATTATTGTTTAGAAGTGCCTCATTTATGGGGATCTCTTCGTTGTGGTATGATAAAAACAAGAAAAAAAGCCATCATTACTTAATGGAAAACCTTATTCAAATCTACGGCACGATATGAATAAAAAATAAGGGAAAGACTTTCTGAAACTATCCCACAACCTCTCATTCAAAATAGTAGGGCAATTCACAACCTTGAATGAGACTTATGCTATAGGGTATACATGGATATTTGAGAAACATTTTAGAAACCTCGTGCTCTAATACAAAGTTTATTATAACCTGACCTAGGGCCTAGTCATCACACCATGAATGAGATACGCCAAGGCCCCTCACCCAAGCCATCTCAAGCATCTTAAGCATTTATAGGCATTTAATAGAAAACATTTGTGGAATATTGAAATACCCCAAAAATGTGCCTCAAAAATGCCTATAATCTTATTTCCATATATCCTAAAATCCGGGTGTGATATAAAAAATCTGACTTCATATTCTTGATTAGGGATAAAATTGATTGTAAAATGGGTATAACCCTGATTTTAGAGGACTCATCCAGAATTTCATTTTTGCCAACTTTTCAATTTCTAGTGAGCATCCGCGTTGGCTCCGTGACATAGACCCATTGCAGAGCAGTGTTGTGACTTTTTTGCTTTTCCTATTTTGTCCTAGAGCATTAGGGTCTTGGACCCATGGTATCTTATGCATAAAAACACATATACTTAGCAATTTTTCAACTCTATATCACTCAAAATCACTCTCAAAACCCTCTCTAACCAACATATTTCATGAAATGTTGGGGTTTCATGAAATGTTGATTAGAATCACATGTCTACCTATTTCAAGCCTATACTATGAGATGTTTGTCTATTGTGACTACGCATGTTTTGAGCTATGAATCTATGATCTATTATGAGATTTGATGAGAGGTTCCAAGCTATATTGCATGAATGTTTTCCCATTTATTGGTGTGTTGATTTACCTTGAGTATTTACACATGATTTCATTCTTAAATTGCCTGATTTTGAACTAGCTTTATATACCTACCAATTATTTGATAAAATGACTTGTTAAGCATTCTTTGTTTATTAATGTTATATTGCATGGCTTATGAGTCAAGTGACTTTATAATGATTAAGGGAATGTATATATGTGTTGAATTCATGAGAAGTATCTATAGTGTTACAAGTTTACCACACCTTATTGGGGGGTCACATGACCAACAACCTTGTTCGGGGGTGACATGCCTTGACCACCTTGTTTGGGGGTGACATGCCTGTACTACTAGGTTACGGGTAGACACCTTGACCTCCTTGTCAAGGGGTGACATTCCTATACTACCATGTGAAGGGGTAGATACCTTGACCATCTTGTTAGGGATTGACATCTTGTACTACTATATTGAAGGGTAGATACCTTGACCACCGTGTCTGTGGGTGACATGAGTGTACTACCATGTTAAGGGGTAGATACCTGAATCAGCTTTCAAGGGGGTGACATGCCTTAGATTTTGAATAATATTTTTCTTAGTCTATGATGATGGTCCTTTCCTACATATGTAATATATTCTATACAAACATATTTTACTTCAAGCATTGATCATGCATGCCACATTGTTACTATTCTTTTCCATTGCTTATGATTATACATTTTGATTATGTTGCCTATGTCTTGTTGCATTGCATCCTATATACTTATGACATTCAAATGTACTAATGCATACTCTATGCTTACATAATGTTACCATGTTGGAACTGGAGCTCCTCACGATCATCCTTCACGTGGCTAGTTTTGACATCTTAAAGAGAAGCTTTTGGTGAGTTCTCAAGTTCGGGGACACTAGCTATGTTAATCTTGCTTTTGTTATCTCTTCTGTTGAACATTTGATACTACGAAGGTGAGCCCGGAAGGTGTATTGGCCTCTGCCCAATCTATGTTTAGAGGTTTTGTTGGAACAATTGATGTATCTATGCTTTGAGCTTCGACTCTTTATGCATTATAAAAATCAAGACTTCGCTTAGCCCCTTTTCCTTTGTTTATATTCTTGTTGTTGTTTAATTTGCTTCTGCGACCAAGGATGTGTAATTGATATGCTATGAGGCTTGTTTAGGCCCCTTCGGGTTATCATTTGCTGTATCACATCTAGGACTTAGGCTTGGGTCATGACAAATATAGTATCAGAGAACTAAGTTGTTAATGTTCCTCGGAATCTAGCACACCGCGTCGATTAGAGTCTTATTCATGGTTGCTAAGTGCACCACATCTATGAGCAAGAGGCTATGAGGCATTTTAAGAAATGATTCCCTACTTCATTGTCTATGCCATGCAATAGAAGTTAAGGTAAGACATTCCCTTAACAAATATTTTTTGATATTCTAGATCATGTCGATCCAAAGAGGAAGAAGAGCTCGTACACCGAAGGAACAATTGGCTTCTCCCGCTTCTCAAGCTCTCCAAGATGGGAGAGTGGCGCATGAAGATTTTCAGGATTCTATTACCATGTTACCCCATGCCATAATTGCTCAAATCAACCAAGGGGCCTAAGTCCCTCATGCTCCTACTCTAGCCTCTAGTGTGAGAGATTTTACGAGAATGAACCCACCGGAGTTCCACAGGTATAAGGTGGATGAGGATCCTCAAGAATTTATTTATGAAGTGTATAAAGTGTTGTCCATTATGGGGTTTAGATCATAGTAGAAAGTGGAGTTGGTAGCCTACTAACTCAAAGGGGTAGCTCAAATTTGGTTCACCCAATGGAAAGTGGAGAAGGGAAATAACAATGTCATCCTTTTGAAAGAGTTCAAGGTGGCATTTCTCAATCATTTCATCCTCCTTAAGATAAGGAAGGCAAAAATGATGGTATTTGTGAATCTAAAGTAAGGAACTATGAGTGTGAGGGAGTATGCCCTTAATTTCAACCAACTCTCCAAGTTTGCTCCACAATTGGTGGTTGAGTCTAGGTATAAGATGAAAAAACTTATGGCAGGTGTGTCTGACTTGGTTAATGAGAAATATCATGCTGTCATCTTGATACAGAATACGGATTTGTCCTCTCTCATAACTTATTCCAAACAATTAGAGAGGGAAAAGTTGAGAAAGAGGAGAATGGGTAAGGCAAAGAAGGCTTATCTTGAATCTGGATTCCAAAATCCTAAGGGTGGTTGTTTCCTCATGGCCACAAGTTCCAAGGCCAAGGGTTTTCAAATGCTCCTAATAGAAGTTTTGCTAATGATAATCGAAGATTCCAAGGTGGAGGTGGTATGGTGCCTAACCCCATGTGGCAAAGATGTGGTAGGAACCATAATGGCCTATGCATGAGAAACTGAAATGCATACTTTGGTTATGGTGAGGTGGGTCATAAAGTGATTAATTCCCCATAAGCACAAAATAAAGATAGAGATGGTCATACACAAGGCCAAGGTGCAAATACGAGTCCTAAGGAGGAGAGGAGGACAAGAAGGAGGTGCCCCAAGGAAAAACCATTTCTATGCTCTCCAAGGGAGACAAGGAGTGGATGAGGTGCCTGATGTCATCACTGCTATGTTAAAAGTTTTTTATTTAGATGTGTATGCACTGATAGACCTGGGTGTCACTCTTTATTTTATTACTCCTTTTGATGCCAAAACGATCTATGTTATCCATGAATTATTGTGTGAACCCTATGAAGTGTCTACCCCCATTGGTGAGTCTAATACTGCAAAAAAAGTCTATAGAAATTATCCCGTATTCATGTTTCATAAAATCTTACCTTGTTATTTTGTTGAGTTGGATATGGTGGATTTTGATATCATTCTTGGGATGGACTGGTTACATGTATATTATGTCTCTATTGATTGTAGAACCCGTAGGATCAAATTCTAATTCCTAAATGAACCTATCCTTGAGTGGGAAAGTTGTGATATGGTAGTCAAGGGTCGATTCATTTCTTGCATTAAAGTCCAAAAGTTTATTTTAAGGGGTGTCTCTATCATCTTTTGTTGGTTAGGAATGTTGAGTCCAAAGTTCTTCCTGTAGAGTTAGTTCTGGTGGTTAATGAGTTCCTTTATGTCTTTCTCGATGAGCTTTCAGTGTTCCTCCCAAAAGAGAAATAGACTTTGGTATAGAGCTTCTTCCCGATACTCAACCTATTTCTATTCCTCCTTACCATATGGCCTCGATGGAGTTGAAGGAGTCGAAGGAGCAATTTAAAGATTTGTTGGAGAAGGGGTTTATAAGACCTAGTAAGTGACCTTGGGGTACACTGGTGTTATTTGTGAAGAAGAAGGTTGGTTCTCTTAGAATGTACATTAATTACCATAAAGCAACCTAAGCCTAGGGCATAGACATGACATTACTAATGGGAACCCAAGGGGACCCCAAACAAGGCTCTTAGCATATCATTTACAAATCCTTGGTTGCGGAAGCAATTAAACAACAATAAGTAAATACAAATAAAGGTAAGGGACTAATGTAGATCTTTCATAGCATAAATCACCAAAGGAGTCAAAGCTCATAGCATAATACATAACTTGTCCAATAACACCTCTAGCATAGATTGGGCGGGGTCCAAGATAACTTTCCGGGCTCACCATCATAGTCATACACATCTAAGTAAAGAAAAGATTCTTTACATAACATAGGATCAATAGCTATTGTACTCAGAGTTAAGGACTCACCAAGATTCCTTCAAGAGATAGTACTAGCCAAATGAAGGAGGAAGATGATCAAGTGGAGCTCTAGACCTGCATGGCAAAATCATATAGGCCTAGAGTATACGTTAGCATATTTGAATATACTAAGTATACAGGATGCAATGCCACAAGAGATAAGCAACATAGTCAAAATGCATAATTAGGCAATGGATGAGCATATAATAATACGACATGCATGAATGATGATTGAAGTAAACATACTTATATAGAACATATTACATATGTAGTAAGAGACCATCATTATGGAATCCAAGGCCAACCACCCCCTTGGAGAGGCAATTAAAGTATCAACACTTTAATTGGTTGATGGTTGTCACACCCTACCATCCATGGTGATTGAGGTATCAACTCCTCAATTGGTTGATGGTTTGCACACCCTACCATTCATGGTAGTTGAGATATCAGCACCTCAATTAGTTGATGGTTGTCACACCATACCATCCATGGTGATTGAAGTATCAACCCCTCAGTTGGTTGATGGTTGTCACACCCTGCCATCCATGTTGATTGAGGTATCAACCCCTCAATTTGGTTGATGGTTGTCACACCCTACCATTCGTGGTGATTGAGGCATAGTACCCTCTCAATAATATGTGGTAACTTGTAACACTATAGATACTTTTCAACAATCCAACATGTATATACCTTCCTTTCATCATCATAAAGTCATTCAAATCATAGGTCATGCAATAGATCATCATAACTCAAGAACCATAGACCAAACATCTTATCAAACACTTGAGAGGTGTATAATTCTAGGTAAAAATCATGCAATTCAAGAGCAAAATCACGTGAGAAAACTTAATTTAAATCAACCCACCATTACTTGGTAACAACCTCATGTAAGATACATTAAATCCCTTCACCAAATCTTATCATAGATCATATACTCATAGCTTAAGACATACTTAAATAGTCAACATTTCCTGAAAATCCTAGCATAGATTATAATCAAGTTCATAGTAAGAATACCCATAAGTAAATCAATTTGAAAATAGGTTTTTTGTATAAAAAATAAAGGTTGGACATCATGTGTGAAAGGACCCAATAGTTGAAAGCCACATATCTCAACTTTGGAGATTCCCCTGATAAAGATTGGAATGAGAACTTAAAGCTTGAGTGAATTCCTTAAGATCCAAAATGAGTTTGGGATACTTGAATTTGAGTGAACTAATTGTCTAAGTGTTAGAGAGGGCTTTGGGGAATGTCTTGAATGATATGGGGTTGAAAAATGATTAAGTATAGGTGTTTTTAGGCATAGGAAGGCTTAGGCCCAGGGCCTCAAATCCTTGGACCAAAACAGTAAAGTGTCAATAAAAATACACGTCTCCATGCACTGGCTGCGTCTCGCCAGGGACGCGAATCGATACTCGATAAGGAATTTTTTGGAAAATTAAATTTTGATACAGTTGCTCTAAAATCTAGTTTAGACCATTGTCCACTCAATTTTACCCTTTGATCACGAATATGAGGTTGGATTGTCGATATCATGAATGAATTTTGAGATAAATGGAAATTATGATTATCAGCATATTCGAGGCATATTTTTGGTCACTTTTTTGGGGCATTTCATACCAATAACTTAATAGAGTCACCATCAAGAATACGTACCCTCCACCAAGGCTTGATGACCTTTTGATCAACTTTAATGGGCTAGTCACTTCTCTAAGATTGATCTTCGACCTGAGTTTCAACAAGTGAAACAGGGAGTGTGGCACTCCCAAGACGGCCTTCTGGACTAGGTTATGGTTATGTCGTATAGGTTGAATAATGCACTGGTTATATTCACGGATCTTATGAATAGGGTCTCTAAACCGTATCTTTGAAATGACCCCAAAAAGTGCCCAAAAATGTGCCTAGAATAATAATTTTCATATATCTCAAAATTTGTGCACATTGTCAAAAATCCAAATTTGTATTCTTGTTCAGGGGGTCAATTTAAGTGGAAAATAGGTCTAACCCCAATTTAAGAGAAAATGATTAGCAATTTTAATTTTTCAAAAATGCAATTTTCAGTGTTATGTTTGCACCACATCTGCAACACACATTGGTAAATTTTTGTGTGAAGATTTTTCACTTTGGGCTAACTATTCCCAAATGTGAAAATACCTATGCTTAGTTATTTTTTAGCCTCATAGCATTGAAAACATTCCCCAATACTCATTCAAATACTTGGTAAATATTTTACTCCTAAACTCAAGCCTCAAAACCCTCTCCGAATCTAAGGATTTCCTCTCAAGCTCTAAGTCTCTATCTCAAATCATCATCAAGTTCATCTCCAAGGCTAAGGTATGTGAGTTTCTTTCATGGGTTCGTATCACTCATGATACCCAAGCTCTTTATACTCAAAATTGCATGACTAAAATTTGATTTATTCATGGGTCTTATTCATTATGAAATTCACTGCACACTAAATTGAGGTACATGAAATTGTGACTATTTTAACATGTTTTGGGCTATGAATTTAAGTTCTTTTGTAAGATTTGATGAAGTGATATATATTGTTTGAGGGTGTTAGCAAGTATCTATTAAAGGTTTTACGTTGAATTCATTAGCATGATTTCACTCTTGAATTGCATGATTTTATACTAGCATTGTACACCGTTTAAGTGTCTGATAAAAGTCTGGTTATGGCTTATTAAGGAATTGAGGGCTCAATGCTTGTCTTATGAGTTGAATGACTATATGATGAAAGAATGATGATGAAATGATGATCGAATGATAATGAAAAGATGATGAAATGCATGGCTATTTATGATGGTTATATGACGATGAAATGAGAATAGAATGATAATGAAATATTTGAATAGATATGATGACTAGATGACGATGACAGGGATGAATGAATAAATGCTATTATTCTATTTAGTGTTAGCTTATGACCATGCCCTACTAGGGGTTTGCGCACCGGGTAACCATGTCAAGGGGTTTGTACCTTGTTAACCGATCAGGGGATTTATACTGTGGTCACCACGGGTGGTAGGGTGCAAAGTCCATAAACCTTGTTGGGGGTTTGTACCAATTAACCTATCAAGGGGTTTGTACTCCGATCACCATTGGTGGTAGGGTGTGACTATCCATCAACCATTTTCAGGGTTTGTACCCATCAACCTTATTGTGGGGTTTGTACTCCATCAACCATGTTAGGGGTTTGTATCCATCAACCCGTTGAGGGGTTTGTAAATAAACAACCTCATGAAAGGGATCGTATGTCGTGCACCTCTCCAAGAAGGTGATAGGCCTTGGATTACAATAAGAAATGGTCATTCCCTCCACATATGTTATGTTCTATGAAAGTATGATTTAACCCAAGCATTTTCCATTCATATCATATTGCCACATGCTCATATGTTGTCTAATAAAGCATTTTGATTATGACGCCTATCTATTTTTGCACTGCATCCTACATACTTAGTTTATTTAAAGGTACTAATGAATACTCTATGCCTCCATGATGTCACCATGTAGGAACTAATGTACCGCTTGATCATCCTCCTTCATGTTGCTTGTACGACTTCTATCAAGCTTGTTGCTGAGTCCTCCATTTCAGGGATGTTACTTATAATTTCTTGCTATGTATTAAGACTTTCTCTCTTGAATTATGTATTGACTATAAAGTTTAGCCCAATTGCTTTGTCTTGGCCCCCGATCTTATCTATGTAGTAGAGGTGTTATTAGATATGTTATGTATCTACACTATGTGGTTTGACACTATTGTCTGTTGGTATTTATAATATGGGAATTTATCCTTAATCACAATTTCCATTGTTTACATTAATCTCTTATTGTCATTCTAATTGCTTTCGTGACCAAGAATGTGTAATGATATGCAATGAGGATGTTTTAGTGTCCGTTTGGGTTCCCCAATTATCGAACACATCTAGGCCCTAGGCTTGGGTCGTGACAAATTGGTATAGGTTGTTAGATCCTCGGATTCCAACACATTGCATTGATTAGAGTCTTATTCATGGTCGTGTTGTTCACCACAACTTTGAGTAGGAGGCTATGAAACATTTTAGGAAATGTTATCCTTGTTCATGTTCTAAGTCATCCTATAATGTTGAAGTAAGCTTTCCTTCCCTAATATTTGTTCTTTTCTATGCTAGATCATGCCTAAGATGAGAGGGAAACATGCCCGCACACTAGAGAAGCAACCAACCAATGGAGACCTTAGGGATGCATTTACGTTGCTTGCACAAGTGGTGGATAATCAAGCCAACCAAGGGGCCCAAGACCCTCATGCTACTACACTGGCTTCTGGGTGACAAACTTCATGAGAAAAAATCCCATAGAATACCATGGATCAAAGTCAAGTAAGGACCCTCAAGAATTCATTGATGAGGTTTACAAGTTATTAGCTATGACGGGCGTGAGACTAGAAGAAAAAGAAGAGTTGGCGGCCTACGAACTCAAAGGGGTAGCAAAAATATGGTACAACCAATGGAGAGACAAGAAGAAAGTTAGCTATGTGGTAATTTGGGAAGAGTTCAGTGTGGCTTTCCTTAAATCAATTTTTCCTTCTTGATCTTAGGGAAGTTAAATTGGTGGAATTTATGAGTTTGAGACAAGGGTCAATGGGTGTGAGGGCATATACCCTGAAGTTCAACCAACTTTCAAAGTTTTCTCCTTACTTGGTTGTCGACCTGAGGTCAAGAATGAACAAATTAGTGATGAGGGTGTTTGACTTACTGAGTGACGAATACCAGTTTGCTATGTTGATCAGTGATATGGACTTGTCTCATTTGATGAGCTATGCCGAACAAATGGAATAAGAGAAATTGAGGAAGAGGAGGAGTCATAAGGCCAAAAAGGCCTATTTTGAGGGTAAGTTCCAAAAGGGTGGTCGGTTCCATAAAGGCCAAGGGTCTGCTCATGCATTTCAAAGGAGGGTTGCTAATGACTTTCCAAAGGCCTAAGGTGTTGGTGTTATGGTTCCTTATGAGGTATATCTTAGGTGCGCAAAGGGTCATAAGGGCCCATCTTTGAGAAATACTAATGCATGCTTTGGTTGTGGGGATATGGGTCATAAAAAGGTGGATTTCCCTTGAAATTGCAACAAGGGAAAAGAGGTTCATCTACATGGTGCTAATGTAGTTATTTTGTGGAGAAGTGGCCGGCAAGATAGTTCCGCAAGAAATAACTGATTCTATACTTTGCATGGAAGGCAAGGGGTTGATGAATTTCCCAATATTGTTACCGGTATATTGAAAATCTTTGACTTTGATGTGTGTGCATTGACTAATCTGGGTGCCACTCAATCTTTTATTTCCCCCTTTGTTGCCAAAAGGTTCCATGTTGACCCTGAGTTATTGCATGAGTCATATGAGGTGTCTACTCCTATTAGTGTCTCTATTATTGCTAGAAAGTTTTATAGAAGTTTTTCTATTTGCATCTTACATAAAATCTTGCCTTGTGATCATGTTGAGTTAGACATGGTTGATTTTGATGTTATTCTTGGGATGGATTGGTTGCATGCATACTATGCTTCTATTAATTGCAGAACCCATATGGTCAAATACCAATTTCCAAACAAACCCATTATTGAGTGGGAAAGTCAAAATTTGGTGGTCAAGGGTATATTCATCTCTTGCATTAAAGCTCATAAGTTCATCTCTAAGGGGTGTCTTTACCATCTTGTGAGGGTTACAGATATGGAGTCTAAAGTCCTTCCCATAGAGTCAATCTCGATTGTTAATTAGTTTTTTGATGTCTTCCCAAATGACTTTCTCTATATTCCTCCCTAAAGGTAAATAAACTTTTGCATAGATCTCCTCCCTGTTAGTCAACCAATTTCTATTCCCCCTTACACTATGGCCTCGACGATGTTGAAGGAGCTGAAGGAAAAATTGAGGGACTTTTTAGAGAAGGGATTTAATGGACCTAGCCAATCACTTTGGGGTGCTCTAATATTGTTTGTGAAAAAGAAGGATGGATCCTTTAGGATATGTATTGACTACCAACAACTCGATAGGGTCACCATCAAGAATTGGTATCCTCTTTCAAGGATTGATGATTTGTTTGACCAATTGCAAGGGGAAAGCCTTTTCTGTAAGATTTAGCTTTGGTTCGAGTATCATCAAATGAAAGTAAGGGAGTGTAATGTTCCCAAGATGGCCTTTTGGACTAGATATAGGCATTATGAATATTTGGTGATGTCTTTTGGGATGACCAATGCACCTGCCATTTTTATAGTCCTAATTAATAGGATCTTTAAACCCTACCTTGATTCCTTTGATGTAGGCATCATTGATGACATTTTGATCTATTGTTGTGGCTAGGAGGAGCATTGGGCTTATTTGAGGGTTGTGTTGCAAAGATTGAGGGAGGAGAAATTGTATGCTAAATATAAAAAGTATGAATATTCGTTGAAGAAGGTTGCTTTCCTGAGGCATGTGATGTTGGGGTTTTATATAGAGGTGGATCCTAAAAAGACCGATGTGATTATAAATTGTCCTAGATCATTGACCCCATCGAATATTGGGATTTTTTGGGCTTATAAGGCTACTATCAAAGGTTTGTGAATGGGTTCTCTTCCATTACTTTCCCTATGATAAAATTGACTCAAAAGAAGGTTAAGTTTGTGTGGACAAATGACTATGAGAGAAGCTTCCAAACCTTGAAAGATAAGCTTCTATACACTCCTATATTGTCACTACAAGATGGGCTTGAGGGATTTGTTGTGCATTGTGATGCTTCCCCAGTTGGTTTGGGTTGTGTGTTTATAAAAAATGGTAAGGTCATAACCTATGCTTCTAAACAACTCAAAGTGCAATAAAAGAACTACCCTACCCATAATCTTAAATTAGCCACCGTTGTGCTTGCATTGAAGATTTGGCATCATTACTTGTATGGGGTGCATATTGATGTGTTCACCGATCATTAGATCCTACAATACATCTTCACTCAAAAAGATCTCAATTTGAGGCGAAGGAGATGATTAGAACTTCCTAATGACTATGATATAAGTGTGCATGATCATCCTTGTAAGGCAAATGTGGTGGTGGATGCTTTGAGTACGGTGTCTATGGGTAGTATATCTTATGGGTGATAAGTAGATGGCTAGGGAGGTATATCAATTGGCTAGATTGGGAGTTATGTTGGAAGTGGTTAGTAATGGGGGCATTGTTGTCATGAATGGTTCTAGGTCTTCTTTGTTTGATAAGGGGGAAAGAGTAGCAAGATCTTAATTCCTCTTTGTTAGAGTTGAAGGCCTTAGTAAAAGAGCGCAAGGTGGAGCTTTTCTCCTAAGGGGGAGATGGTGACCTTAGGTACCAAGGTAGGTTGTGTGTGCCTTGTATTGATGGTTTGAGGGAGAGAATCCTTGATCAGGCCCATATCTCTTCTTATTCTATCCACTTCGGTTCCACCAAAATTTATAGAGACTTAAGAGATGTATTGGTAGGGAGGCATAAAGAGGAACATAGCCAAATTCATTTCTAGTTATCATAGTTGTCAACAATTCAAAGCCGAACATCAAAGGTCAGGCTGCCTAACACAAGACATTGAGGTCCCTACTTGGAAGTGGGAAAGACATAAATATGGATTTTGTGGTTAGGTTGCCCAGGACTAGAAAGGTTTTTGATTCCATTTGGATTGTTGTTGATAGGATGACAAAATCGGCTCACTTTCTAGCTGCTGTATCATGCCCAAAGTCCCGTTAAGGCAGATAGGCACCAGTTGCCGATAAGGCTCTAGAGAACCAACTTGTATCCACATGCTTTCTATACATATTATAAGGGATTTCTTCATTCAACATGCCTTTAAGAAAGTAAACAATAATAACAAGCAAAAAGGAAATACATATTGCTAGGCCGTTGGGGCCACGTTGTCTAAAGTATGAGACATGACCACACTTTAATTTACATAGTTTATATAGCCTCTAGATAAGGAAAGGTATCTGACAAGGGTCAGGATAAGCCCCGACTCAACTAACTATAGAATATAGAAATATAAGCTCTAGACACACAAAGCTCCGAAGCAACCTAGAGCTTGGTAACAACAGCTGGATATTCTATACTACTACTAGGGAGAGCTACTATCACCTATACTTGCAGCATAAAATGTAGGTCCTCAGTAAGGTAAATCAATGAGAGATAATGTATTGAATATGTAAGGTAGAAAATACTACATATGAAGTAACAACCCAAATGAAACTCTGCACTGGTGTAAGGATAACAGACCACCTTTAGTCATACTGTGGAATAATATACTTTATGTTCTTTTTATTACATTACCTTTACTATATAATCTATACATAGTAAGTAATATAAATGACCTGCTAATTAGTGGTAATTCTATATCTGGATTGGCCTTGGCAAGGCTTTTCCTTTCACCCCTTGGGATACCCCCCTGTGATGGGATCGACCCTGTCTAGGTGATTCTTCCACCCCTCGGTTTACCACCCATCAATAAGCAATATACTATATCTTTCAATTACTTTTGAGATAATTCTTTTAGTGGTCATAATATTAGAGCTGCAGGACTATAGATGTAGTATGTGATATGCAAATAATCAAACAAGGCAATACAACAATAAAAAGAGTACATTACACAATTAATGAAATGTATATGAGATGAAACAATTCGTGAACTTCATTTAGAAACAAGAATCCATGTAACTTGGTATCCACGTATGTATATAGATTTGAAGATAATTATGTATAGGAGCATATGAACATGTGAAAGAGTGGAGACACGGTTAATAGTTGTGTTGGAGTTGGTAAGTGCCTTTATGTGCCAAGGAGAGATTTATGTTTCATGCCAAATAATACGAAATCAAGTAGCCTTACATACCTCGCTATATGACCTTGTTATTACCTCAGAGTAACCTCCTTTTCCCTCAAATATTTATCTATAATAGAGTAGACAATAATACTAGTATTAGCATGTAAGAAACACTTCTTGGCAGCCCAATCATTTAAAAAGTAACATTCGGGCATCAAGCTTGTATTTAGCGACCCAAAGGCATTCTTTCAACCTTACCCCTTATAATCATATATTCTAATAACCATTATTATGTACATACAATAATTAGCTTCGTTTAGACCCTTACTTGTATTACAATAGTTCACAACGTACAAGGAAGAACAATCTTAAAGAACAGATAAATAGGTGGCATAACATTACGTTGTCTTGCTACATTTGAACGTCAACAATCCCGAATTTAAGTAGATTGTATGCAACATTATTTACACATAACATCAGCCTTTAGAAAGTAAAAAGATAGTCCCAAAGTATATGGAGGTCGTGGAACAACAATTCCCAACTACCAGCCCACAAGTTCGTACTAAGAACACAATTGCGATATCATATAAGAACACACTTTTGTGGACTGTAAAAGTGGTGCAACAGCCTAGTTACATCACTAATAAACTAAACCTTGTTAAAAACATAAGCCGTACATCATAATTCATCCAACCAAGAAGAGAAAGTCCTCTTTAGTAACAAAAAAGCTGCACCACAATCCTTAGGACATATGCTGTCCAAATTTACAGCACAAGCATAACTAGCATATACTTCTTGTTTTTTATGAAAAAACCATACTAATTACATAAATATAATTACTTCCCTTTACCTTGATGTTGTATGGCTTCTCCAAGAACCCTAAAAGTCTCTTGTGGCTGCTTGTAAAGTCAAGAAACAGATGAGAGAACACTTAGAAAAACAATCTGATTTTTGTCCAAGTTAAGTGACTTGAGTAAGCTGCTTATAAGCCCCTTTTAAAGGAGCACTTGGAAGAATTACTTTTCCATTATAAACATTATTTTATCAAGTGATTAATTTACTATTTTGCCCCTTTTACTTGGGCCTTAAGGGGCTCAAAATTGATGGGGCTTTGCTACAAATTTTCCTCCTCTCTTAGTTTGGGCCTATATTATCAAAGAAATTATGATGTATTTGGGCATCCTTCTTGGCATGAAAATGTTGTCCATTTATGATGCTAAAACATGGGATAAAGTTACACCTTTAACACGAACTTTATTCATAATCGGACTTGGACAGATTCAACGTCGGGTCTCTTCTTCATCTAGCTAGCAAATTTAAGCTAAGCAAGTAGGTCTCACCTGCTAGCTTCCTAAGTCCTGCAAGCACCTCACTTTTCTCACTTCATGTGAGGCCCAAATCTCCTCAATTTGACTAAAAACTTCTATATACTCGACTCTCTTAATCGTTGGAGTTATATATCACCCTCTAATTTGAGATGCAAGCACTTTTTAAAAATAGGCGCTGACTTGACCAAGCCATATCATGTTTTATGTGCATAGGACTAGTATATGTAAGGTGTGGAGTGTTACATCCTCTCCTTGAATATTAGCATAAATAGATAGTTTAACCATGTTCAACGCAATACACGTTCGAACACACATACCTATTAAGGCCCCCAGTTATGCATGTTGCACTTCCTCCTTAGCTTCAAATAAGTGAGCATATGTTGATTTCATCGCATCCTCAGCCTTCCGTGTTATCTCTTCTGCCTGCTGGTTCCCCTATGTAACGTGGGCTCAGTTTTCCTTGCTTAGTAAACCTCATAACCCCTATCATTGGAGACACCATTAAAAATACCCAATCCCCTAATGAGAGTTCTAGTCCTCTCCTTCTAGCATCTGCATATGATTTATGACAACTTTGGGCTATTTCTAGACATTGTTGTATTACCCTAACTTTTTCCATGGCTTGTTGCACTAGATATAGCCCAAGCAAGGTGGTTTTACTCACTTCAAACTATCCAATTGGTGACCTACATTTCCTTCCATATAAATCTTCATAAGGTGCCATCTTTATACTTGAGTGGTAACAATTACTATAGGCAAATTAAATAGTGGCAAATGGTCCACCCAACTACCTTTAAAGTCCAATGCACAATCTTGCAACATATCTCCAAGTGTTTGAATAGTTCGTTCTGCATGACTATCTGTCTGAGGTTAGAAAGATGTACTCAAATTCACTTGTGTCCCTAAACTCCTTTAGAAGGACTTCCAAAACTTCGCAGTGAAGTAAGCTTCTAGATCAGATAAAATTGAGATTGTGACCCATATAGCATGGCTATCTCATTGAGGTATAGTTTGGCATATTCTTCAACTGTATAATCACTCCTAATTGGCAAGAAGTGTGCTGACTTTGTGAGTCTATCAACTATTACCCATATGGAGTCAAACTTCTGAAATAGGCGAGGCAACCCAGTGCCAAATCAATATTGGTCATATCCCATTTCCATGTTGGAAGCTCTATAACTGCATATAACCTCCCAGCTTTTGGTGCTCTACTTTGACTTGTTGGCAATTAAAATTGAGCCACAAATTCTACAAGGTCCTTTTTCTTACCTCGCCACTAAAACATTCCCTTCAGGTCATGATACATCTTAGTTTATCCTGGATGGATGGAATATCTGGGATTATGGGCTTTTTCCATTATCCTCTTTCTTAGTCCATTAATATCTGACACACATAATCTATTTTAGCAATACTTCATTTTTTGTAAGATAAAAGCCTTTCATCGTACCCTAACTCACCTTGTCTTTAACTCATCATAAAATAGGATCCTCTAACTATTTTTCTTTAACATCCATTACCAACGAAGACTCCACAACATTATGCACAACAACCCCTTCCTTTAGGATATTAAGAAGGCAAACTCTCAAACTAGCTAGTTGTCATAGATCCTTAGCTAGCCCTTGACTTGCCATGGTCTAATCACCAATATTCATGATTGCCTTACGACTCAGAGCATCGGCTATCACATTTGCCTTCCCTGGTTGGTAAAGTATATCAACATCATAATCCTTTATTAGCTCTATCCATCTCTGCTATCTTAAGTTTAGGTCATTCTACTTAAAGATTTATTACAGGCTCTTATGATCAATATATATGTCAACGTGAACCCCATACAAATAGGGGTTCCATATTTTCAGAGCAAACACAACTGCTGCTAGCTCAAGATCAGGTGTTAGGTATTTTTTCTCATGTGGTCACAACTGTCTAGATGCATAAGTAATTACCCTACCATGAAGTGTCAGTTCACACCCTAAGCTAACTCCTGAAGCATCGCAATACACATCATACCCCTCAATCTGGAAGTACTAGCACATGTGCAAAAGTTAGCTTATTTTTCAGCTCCTAGATTCTCCTTTCATATGCATCATTCCATTGGATCTTGGTTGCTTTATGTGTAAACTTTGTTAGAGGTGAAAAAATAGAAGAAAAACCTTGAACTAACCTTCTGTAATAACCAGCCAACCTTAGGAAGCTTCAAACTTCTGTAGATGTCGTTGGCCTTGGCCAATCTTTCACAGCCTCTATCTTTTATAAATCAACCTTATTCCCTCATCAGAAACAATATGACCCAAGAATGCCACTAATTTTAGCCAAAATTCACATTTCAAAAATTTTTCATACAACTGTCGATCACGAAGAACCTGTAACACTTGTTGTAGGGGATTTGCATGGTCTTCTTCTAATCTTGAATATACCAAAATATCATCTATAAATACTATCACAAATATATCCAAGAATGGCTTGAATACCCTATTGATTAGATCCGTAAAAATTGATGATGCATTCGTTAGCCCAAATGACACAACAAGAAATTTGAAGTGATTATAGCGTGTTCTAAAAGCAGTCTTAGGTATATCTTTCTCCCTTACCCTCACTTAGTGATACCCTGATCTCAAATAAATTTTTGAGAAGCATTTGGCACCCTGTAAATGATCAAATAAATCATCAATCCTAGGAGAGGGTGTTTATTCTTAATTGTCAACCTATTCAATTATCAATAGTCGATATAGATTCTCAAGGCGCCATCCTTTTTGCATACAAATAACACTGGTGCACCCCAAGGGAACACACTAGGTCTTATAAAACCCTTTTCTAATAAGTCTTTTAACTGCTCTTTTAATTCATCCAATTCTACTGGGTCATTCTATATGGAGGGATTGAAATAGGTTGAGTTCCTGGAAATAAGTCAATACCAAAATCTACTTCTTGTTCTAGAGGTAAGCCTGGAAGTTCTTTAGGGAACATATCAGTAAATTTATTCACCAGTGGAACTGATTGAAGAGTTGGCAATTCTGCCCCCATATCCCTTACTCTAACTAAATGACATATATACCCTTTAGATATAATCTCTCTCGCCTTAAAATAAGCGATAAACTTACCCTTTGGCTCCCCAATATTGCCTTACCATTCAAGAATTGCCTCATTTGGAAAGTGGCAGTACACTCTCTTAGTTTGGCAATCTACGGTGGCATAGCAAAAATCTAACCAATCCATATCTATTATAACATCAAATTCCACAATTTCTAGGTCAATAAGGTCAGGCAATGTGTCATGGTCACAAACAGTTACTACATAGTCATAATTAAACCTTCTACCCATAATAGATTCACCAATTAGTGTGGACACTTCAAATGGTTTATTCAATATAGATGTTCTCTTAAGCTTCCCAGTAACTAATGGAGTAATGTATGATAGCGTAGAACCAGGGTCAATTAATGTATATACATTATGTGAAAAGATGGACAATGTACCTATGACCACAATATGTGAAGGTTTTAAATTTTGCCGACTCCGCATAGCATAAGTGCGATTCTAGACTCCGGTAGAGCTAGCTGCCCCTCTTAAACCTCTACGACAACACATAGGTTCTTGTTGATCCCTACCTACTAGATTAACTGATGATGATGATGCAATAGCTGACCCAGTAGATTGTGCTATATCATCCATATGCCTCCTTAGGCAATCTCTCATGATATGCCCTAGTGCACCAACCCAATAATAAACGTCTATATCTACACGACATATACCTGAATGACTTCTTCTATAATGTTCACAAGGCTACCTAGGAATCATTTGCTGGCCTATTGAATATCCTGTTGTCCGGGCACCTTGTCTCTCACCTCATTGACTAAACTGATTGCTTCTAGACCCTTAAAGTTATGGTGGAGCACTGGCTGCAGAGTAGGAGGATGATAGCCTAGGTGGTCTATTAGAAAACTGAGACCTAAGACTACCTTGGGATGGTGTGAACTGCCCTGTAGATCTGGCCCTTTTGGCATGACCCAATTCCAACACTTATGTCCTTCTTTTTTGCATCCGATCCTCCAATTTCCTATGCAAAATCTTGCATCCTCGCTATATCCATGTCTTTATTCATGAAAGTAATGGTACAGTCTCTGACTAGATACATATCCAATCTATCAACATTTTGATGAACTCTATCTGCCATAGTAGCAACAACATTAGGAGCTAACCTTGCAAGGAAATTAAATTGAAGGTTATACTCCCTTATGCTTATATTCCCTAGGTGGGGTTCAAGAATTGATTTGTATGGGCTTCTCGGATCTCTAATGGCAAGTAATGGTCAAGAAATGCCTCTTTGAACTCCATGCAGGTAGTTGGAAGTGCATCTATACCCTTAGATTGCTTCCAAGCTTCATACGACAATATAGCCACACTTTTTAATCTATACGTTGCTAGCTCAATAGCTTTCGTACCACTCACATGCATAACATCTAAAGTGTAATGAATCTGATCAATAAAGTCTTAGGGATCTTAATTAGGATCTGACCCAGTAAAGGATGAAGGGTCCAAATTAAGGAAGTCACATATCCTCGTGCTAGCCACCCTATTCACACTACCTGCACCAATAACTAGACCTTCCTATCTTTGACCTTGGCCAACAACTATATGAGTAAATAGTTTGACTGCATTTCTCAAATCTTGAACAGTAGCATCGATAGGGGAATTTTAGTACTTCCTGGTTCATCAGGAGCTGGAGGAGTTGGAGATATTTGTGACAGAGACCTATCTTGAGCCTCATTTTGTTATCTCACCTAACTTGCTATACCAATCACCATTTTTTCTTCCTTCCCTTTACTTTTGTTTTTCCTAGTTTCTGGCATACTTGTTGTGCAAAACAATTTAGGAGTTAGACAAAATTCACCTATTACACTTGGCTCTATGGCACGATCTAAAGAATGAAAAGAAAGTAACAACTCGTAAATGCCATGTATCCTCCTTCTTATAAATGTAGTGCATAACACATTGATTAACAAGATCTACATAGACACAGCTTTGTAGATTCCCTAGGATGACCTACTCTGATACCATTTTTGTCATGCCCAAAGTCCCGTTAAGGCGGATTGGCACCCATTGCCGATAAGGATGGGGAGAAACAACCTATATCCATGTGCTTTAT
>JAOTQJ010182356.1:0-22946 GCA_025642045.1 Solanum sejunctum | reverse complement strand
GCTACATGCGATCAAACTGACAATGCTAGCAAGTCACAAATAGTTTGGGTCGCTATAGGTAAGCTCTAAACAATGTCAAATATGCAGAAAATTAAAAATAACTTGGAGGATTATTACAAGTAATTTGGTAGGGTATTACGAAATTTAAAGACAATTATTTGGTACTACTTCCTAACGTGCACGTAGTATTTGATACTGCATTATCCTTTTTTCAAAATAAATCACTATTATGATTGATAAATAGATATATAAGTACATTCTTATGATAAGTTACCATATCAGAAAATGGTTCATTGTAAGAAAGGGTCTTAATTTTATAATTTGTTATACATCAGAGTTATATATATGGTCTTATTTCATCTTTTGGCATATTGTCTTGTATTTATCTTGGCATCAACAAATGTTTAGTGATTTTGTTTGAATCCTTCAAAGTGGGTAAAAATTTCCAAACTAACTCTTTCACTAAGGTTCAAATTATACTTCATTATACTTTATATTATAAATTGTAACACTCGATAAAATTATCAAAATATCCCTAGATGAGAGACGCTTGCATAAGCAGCTTCCTAAACTCTGATGACAAATTTAAGGCTAGAAATGTGATTAGTACAAAATTGTGTAGAGGAACAGTCTTGGTTGATTGTTAGAGTAACCAGATCGAAAGATAATTTTTAATTATTAAAATGCAATTTGAAAAATGTGCGCGACATATTCGCATTGTGGAATTACACTTGGATGTGATCCCAAAATTTTCTATGGGATTGGATAATTCAATCGAAAAATTTTTGACGAAAAAATTTAAAAATTGACCAAGTCTGTGACGTGGAATTGATACGTCGAGGGAATTTTTTTTAATTTTTCACGAGGAGCATTCAGGCCTTTTCCAACCACTTCTAAACTTAAAACACGATCAGAAAAGGTCATTTAGAGTGTAAATTGGGTCTTAACACTCATTCTCAAGTCTTTCTAAGCTTCTAACGAAGACTAGAGCTAAGAAAAAGAGAGGAACAACAAGGGTTCAAGAGAATTGAAGACAAATTCTTGCAAATTGATTGTCAAACTCCATACCAGGTATGTAAAGCTAAACTAAAATATGAAAATGTTCTTTCATGTGTCCCTATTGATGATAATGGAGAGATTGTGAAAGTTTTGACTTCTATGCATATTTTCCATGAATGTTTTCTTGTAAATTTATATATATATATATATATATATATATATTATATCTTCATATGGCGATGATCATCATAAACTTGATTTTACTGCTTAAATACTTTTCATGAGTGATTGTATGAATCCTTTATGTTATTTTATAATAGATTGCATGAATGAACTAAAGATTGAGTCTAGAGCTGTGATTTGAGAATTTCATTTAATTGTGATATGAGCATGATGATAGGTTGATAGAACTTGATGGTCCTATGAGTCTTCATAAATAAACTCTAAAGATGGATCTAGTTGATAGTCTCCTTAATGATTGATCAAAACCCCTTTTTGAAAGACATGATTGAGAATTGATAAGATGGTTAATAGGCTAAATAGCTCAATTGTGATATAATTTATGGATGAATATGCATCTATATGACACCTATGATTGGATTGATTGAGATTGATTGTCTTATGAGCATTGAGTCTTGGGAGGAGTATCAAGCACCAAAATGAGTAAGAATAAGTCCAACTCAAACTCATTCAATATTTTGCCAAGCGTAGGTGATGATTGAACTGTTAAATTAGATGTTCCCTCTTGATTGGAAGTCCCTAAAATTATAGTAGATTTGATTGACCAGATCCTTTATGGATTCAATTCGTTCTTTACTTGTCAACTATGGAACAATTATGGCAACATTAGTGGGATTGTTGTACAATCATTGGCTCATAAGTGATTGTTATCAGATAAGAGAAACTCCCAAATAGGTTTTATACTAATAGTACTCTGATTGGATTGGATTGGATTTAGATTGGATTGGATGGTATTGATGAGTCATTGTCTAATCTTTATTCTTGCTTTAGATGGGACATTTGACATTTTGATTGAGTATTTTTTGAGTTGATGATATTCTATATTATTCTACCTATATCTATTTCGTTCAACCATTTTACATTCTCGTACATTCCACTTACTGACATCTATTTGGACCACATCATTTTATGATGCAGAGACAAGAACTAGAGATCATCAACAGCGTACCGTTGAATATATATTGCAGTCACTGAGTTGATAAGCCCTCCCTTACTCCAGAGGATTCTTATTTATATTTTTATGTGGCTTTTAGAATCTGACTTGAGATTTGTTTTATTTTGATTTGAGGCAGCTAAGGGTCTATCATTGGCACCAACTAATAGTTGATAAGAGGCTTCATTGACTAGAGTTGACTTGTTGATCAGATATTATGTTGAGCTACTTTCTTTCATACTAACCTAATTGTTTTTATAAGATTTTATAAGATCCAGATTGTCTACCTTTTATTGTCACAATCTTCCACTAATTTGTTAAATATGTTGATTGATTGAGTGTTATGGGGCTAAGTGATTCACTTGGGTACTAGCAATAGTCTCTGAGTGCTAACCATGTCTAGGGTACTCTCTTGGGGCATGACAATGTTGATATAGCATGGAGTTCAAGAGTCCTAGGGAGTCTATAAAGTTGTGTCTAGTAGAATCTTGTTTATATGTGTGTTGTGCACTATACATTATAAGCAGAAGGCTATAGAACATTAGGAATTGTTACACTTCTTTCATATTCTGATTCATGCTATAGAGTTAACTTCTACGAAAACTCTCTTCTAATTCGTACATTAAGCATTTGCAGAATTTTCATCATGCCTCCAAGAAGTACTGCTAGAGGAAGACGACATCTTTCCAGATAAAATGTTAACCAACCTAAGTCTCAAGATCATGAAGAACCATGTCACGCCCCGAGAGGATACCCTAGACGTCGCCGATACTCAAAGACTATTGGTAGTCCCCAAGCAAACCACTTGGCCTCATCATATTCATTCAATCAATAAAATCTACCAATCAGCGAAAGACTAAAGAAAGTAATGGGCACATCTAGTCTCAAATAACACAATAAGTAAATGGGCTAGTTGGAAATAAACTAACTCAACAAGTATCAACATCAACATTCGACTCTAGTCTATGAAGCCTCTATCACTATAAAGTGATGCCAATGACAAACCCATAACTACCTTAAAACAAAGTAAAGCTAATAAAGTCTAACTCTGTAAGTAAGATGGAAATAAATGCAATGATCCTTCGAACTAAGGGAGGCTTACCAACTCAGCTAAAATGCTCAGATCCTCAACAGTGCGCCTATTGATGAACTCTAGTACCTAGATCTACATCATGAAATAATGCAACACTGAGTGGTGTTAGTATGTGGAATGTACAGTATGTAAAAGAGCTGAATGTAATAGAAACAGGTAGAATAATATGGAAACAATATCAACTCAGAATAATAACCAAATCAAAATGTCAAATGTCTATCTAAAGAAAGAATAAAGATTAAACAAGTGATCCATCAACCAAATCAAGAACCTCATCAGTTAAATCAAACTCATCTCAAAGGAGCTCAAATCAACTCATCTCATTTCATCTTGACACAGAGTGCTCAATATGGAGACTTTCTGGGAGGTTCTCTTATCTGATAACAATCACTTATGAGCTAGTGATTGTACAACAATGCCGCTGATTATTTCCACAATCATTCTGTACTTTCTAGGTAAGGAATGAATAAAAACCATAATAGAGACATCCATTAACAAGTCCTCTATTATTTTGGGGGCTTCCCATCAAAAGGGAACCTCAATATAGTGTACTGATTCTTATCCTCACCTACAGTTGGCAACATAGTTAATAAGTGCAGGTTGGTTTTTAGTCTCACCTATTTGGGTGCTCAATACTCCTCCCAAGACTCAAATATTCATAAGACTCATCCATCTCAATCAAATCATCTCAATCTACCTCGTGGAGGCACTTATCATCTCAATAAGTCTTATAGAGACTCTCATCATCTCAACAACTCAACTCTCAATCAATAGCTCAAGGCTTATATCAATTATTAGAGAATAATTGATTTGACAATTCATTATAGTTTATCTATGGATAATCATGGACCATCAAGTTCTCTCATCCTATTAGTATGTTCACATCACTATCATAATCAACATTCTCAAATCAAGGCTCTAAACTCAATCCCTAGGGTCATTCATGCATGTTTTCACAAATAATATATAGGGTTTACGCATTAGCTCATGAAAAGTATTTAGATCAAGACAACAAGTTTATGATGATCATCAACATATGAAAATACATGTAATTAAGACAATTTTCAAGAAAATATTCAAGATAGTACTTCAAGAAATATGTATGGGGACTCATGGACTCTCAACTCCTCTATTAGCATTTATGGGGCACATAAGAAAACAATCCCATGCTTTAGTTTAGTCTTACATACCTGGGTGAAGCTTTTGACAGTCAACCTACAAGAATCCTCCTTGAACTCCTCAATTTTATGCTCTTCTTCTCTTCTCCTTAGCCCTAGTCTCTTCCAAGAACTTAGAATGGCTTAGTAGTGGGGTTTAAAACCCTTTTTATCCTCACAGTGACCTATTTGATCATGTTTTGAGTTTATGAGAGGTTGGGAAAGGTCTAGAATGCCCCTCATGAATTAAGAAAAAAGTTTCATCTCAGGGACATAGGTCTGCGATGCAGACTGGGTGTTTTTCATTGAGAATTCTCCGAATGAGTTTTTCAATGTTGTAGAAATTTTTCTTTAAGAAATAAGTGTTGGTCCACGACAGGTGCACATCGTGCCCTTGTCGCACTCTTTTACTGGTTCACGTTTTTGCATCGAGAAATTATCTTTTGATTCCGTTTCTCTAAAAATCAACCAAGATCACTTTTTCACTCAATTTTCCATGCTAACACATATCCAACATCGAATGTTTCATTAAAGTATGAGAAGACACGTTATGCACACATCTTTCCTCTAGGGGCATTTTGATAATTTTATCAAGTATTACATCATCTCCCTCTTAGGCTCATTCATCCTCAAATGATGAGTAAAGATGGATATCGAGGCACAAATATACTCAAGATGCATCTCACTACTCACTTAATCAATCAAACTCTCAACTCCTCATCAACCTTAAATAACTTTACTTAGACTCGGGAATAGATACATCAACTCAAAGAGACAATTTCATTCAGATCAAGAGTAGAGATATTATCTTAAACATCCTCACCATCAACATGAATGGAATGTCAAAACTCAATCAATTTGAATTATTTAAACACTTTATCAATCAGTTGTTTGAACTCAAGAAGGAAGTGATCAACTCTAATCAAGAAAGGGGACCATCGTGATATATAAGACTCTGTGGACATTCTCAAGCTCAACTCCCCACTTCAATTATGCTCCCTTTTATGGTACTCTACTTTATCAATTTAAGATTATAGCTCCTATTCAACTCCCTACCTATCCATCTCCTCTTATTCTATTCAAGTCTACTTCTGAGCCTCAAGGAGCTATTGCCTAGGTGATCATATTCATACAGGGCTAACCCTCAATACTCAAGCTCTATACTCTTCCAGGGACTTCTATTAAAAGATTTCACTACTTAACTGTCCTTACTTGAAACCCTCGCCATGATGCATTCAATATTCCATGATTAATACTCGCATAATAAAAACCACACATTCAGGCCTATCACTCTAATCGCTTCGAATAAATCTAAGAAATTTCAAGCCTACTTAGCACTTCTACCTCCACCATTCAATGATCTCCCATGCAAAGACACACTAATATACTCTTACTCATCTATTGCACATCATAAAGCCTCATCTCTCCTCTTGTCCTTATTTCTATCCCTACATGACACAAATACAACACAAATGTCGTAATAAGGATATATTCACTCTTTCTCATCTACCTTCATTCTTCATCTACTACTGTCAGCATCACTAGTTGGGCCTAGAAGAACTCGTCTTCTCCCTCTTTGGTGAAACCCCAACTACTACTACTCATGCAAAATAAGCATGATTCTAAATATCAAACTTGATACTCTACATCTTACCATAAACAATGGCATAACGTACCGAAGGTCGTGGCATAAGTAAGATGATACCAAAACAAAGAAACCTCACTCTCTCTCATGAACTATCACTCCTCTATTCACATCAACACTTCTAGCAAGACTAGAAATGAAAAGCTGGATCACTCAAAGGGCTTGGAACAAAGATCATTAACATGTTTCAATTGGGAAATCTTATTTGAGAACTTTCATAATAAATTGCAATCCCCTCGTGTATAGACTCATTCTGGGTTCACAGAACTATACATAGTATAAAACTCAGGTCACCTCTCATTTAATATACAAGTGGATATTCTTAGATCCATGGGGTAAGATCAAAATTAATGAATAAATTTATTATTTTTCATCTTCACGACTCAACATAAATAACAATCAACAAGTGTTATGTGGGACTAGGCCATGGGCATAACAGTCGTATACCAGATGAAAATAGAGTATCATTTGCACTGAAGTATAAGGAATATATGAGATGACAAAGAATTGATGCATCATCTTAATCAACCTATCACCATCAAAACTAAAGATCTACCTCGGTTTCTCCTGTCATCATTATCTCCCCCTTAGCTCTTAAGGTATCCTCTATAAATTTGTGAATCAATTTCCTCTACTAGGTTATAATCATATACCTCTACACAGTCGATGAGTCACTATCCTCAAGAATAGATGTCTTAAATTCTTCTATTATACTATAGTTGCATATATAAATTAGCCACTAAGACTCTCTTCAAAGATACCACTCTTAGCTTCCTCCTGTCTCTATGGAAATCTCTCTATATTTGCTGCTCTTAAAGGTGTACATAGCCACTTCCCATAACTCTTACAATCTAACCTCCTCTTTTACTTGTAGACAACTAATTTTTGTACCCTCTTAAACTCATTTGTATGAGACTTAGACTATCATGGAAAACTCATCATGATCTATCCATAAGCCCCAATCAACTTAACTACTCGTGATGATAAAGAATTCTTACTTTAGCCTACTTCATATTGATAACTCAAATATACTATCTAATTCTTATAGCAGTCATAACTTAGAGTTTCACACATCTTTACACAATCATGGATGCACATCTCGAGCCTTCTCTTATCTATTGGAATATCCTCATTTCACTTATCTTACCTAAGGGGCACTTATACTCTACCCATAACATCACTTTTCCTTACCAATCAGTGTCTTCTTCTTGAATACACACTATGGCAACCTCTTAGGGTGAATCTCCAACTAAGACTATCACTCTGACGATTCTGTTCCCTCTTTACCACTACTCCTCAAAATTCAAGCTTAGAGTTTAGCAGTAACATGTGCATCTATCACACACCTCTCTAACATCACACAAACTTATAATTACTAGGCAAATTTTGAGCATAAGCCCACTAAAATCTCATAGCAGGTATTCACTCAACATATCCCCTCTTCGTAACTCAAGTACCGTTCCTCCACTCACTCTACCCCTTACTTGGCTAAGCTCATAACTATATATCTCGTAGGGCTCTTACTTTAGAATGATAAGCCTAGTATAGATCTATCATAGTACAAGCACTCTATTCCCCTATTCAATATCTATTTTTCACCCTCACAATACAAATATCAGCATACATGAACATAGAACTCTTTCTAGTCGTTAACACGCTCTAACATATTCTGACACTAACACTTTCTCTTTACCTTATCATGACAATCATAGGGTACTTATCTGACTTCCATCAAACTTATAGAAATCGATTCATGATCTCATTACTTACCTAATAGGTATATAACTCTAACTATAAGCCTCAATCAATCATTATTCTTATTATCCGATCCCTTCCTTACTATTGTCCTCATTCTAGCTCTGGAATGATATCTCTACTCAGGGTGCTATAAGACCTCACATGTTACTCTTAGGCGGTAACATTAAACTTTAGAGACATAGGTTTCTCTTTCATGGATAACATTAAAAGTAAGCAAGCACTCGAATCATACCTGTCACAACATCTGGGGAGACATCTGGAGAACCTTTCTAATCTTCCCTCACTGGTGGTGCCAGGGTAGAAGCTTGAGCCTCCTTGGCCCACTTTAGACAATTCCTCTGGAAGTGGACCTCTTGGCCACACTTGTAACATCTATCACTTCTTTTATAATATTCTCTCTAGTGATGCTTGCCACACGTGCCACAAGGTAGCCTACCTCGGGAACCTCAAGCCACACTGAACCATGACTTAGATCCTTGAGATCTAAGGTTATGAGGCTTTGTTGAAAGTGATTCCTGTTTCTATTTCCTCTCGATCTCTTAAACTTAGGTGGGTTCATCCTCAAGAACTCATGAACATTAGATATATCTGGAACACTTGCTTGCTTGCTCCATATCTAACAACCAGTGCTATCACAGCCTAGGCTAAAGTATGGATGGCCTGGCAAAGCTTAGCATTATTGATATCAGCCTGTGGTGGCTGCACGGTAGGGGAGGTTGGGCCTATGGGTTCATCCTGATTTTGGGGCTTGGGTTGGTTAGTGTTTTGTCTGGCTGGATTCCCTTTTACTTTATCAGCTTTTCTTGGAAACATGATTACAGTTTTGTAAACGTGTAACACACGAATTAGAAGAGAACTTTCATAGAGTTTAACTCTATCGCACAAATTTGAAATGAGAAAGAACTGTAACAATTCCTGATGTCCTATAGCTCCTAGTTGTATAGTATGGTTGATAACACACCTATAAATAAAACTCTACTGGACACGACTTCATAGACTTCCTAGGACACTTGAACTTTGTGCTCTTATACCAAGATTGTCATGCCTTGGGAGGGTACCCTAAACGTGGTTAACACTGTAAGACTATTACTAGTCCCCAAGTGAACCACTTGGCCTTATCACATTCATTTAATCAATAAATTCTACCAAACAGCAGAAGACCTAAAAAAGTAATGCGCATATATAGTCTCAAATAACATAATAAGTAAATGGGCTAGTTAGAAAGAAACTAGCTCAATAAGTCTCAACATCCACATTCGAATCTACTCTATGAAACCTCTACCACTACCAAGTGATGCCAATGACAAACCCATAACTACCTCAAAATATGGTAAAGCTAATTAAGTCTAACTCCATAAGAAAGATGGAAATAAATGCAATGATCCTCAAAGTAAGGGAGGCTCACCAACTCAGCTGAAATGCTCAGATACTCAATGGTGCACCTATTGATGACCTCAAGTACCTAAATCCGTATCATGAAATGATACAACACTGAGTGGAATTAGTACATGGAATGTATCGTATGTAAAATGGCAAAATGTAATAGAAACAGGTAAAAATAATATGGAAACAACATCAACTCAGAATAATGACCAAATCAAAATGTCAAATATCTATCTAAAGCAAGAATAAAGAGTAGACAAGTGACCCATCAACTAAATCAAAAACCTCATCAATCAAATCAGACTCATCTCAAAGGGGCTCAACTCAACTCATCTCATCACATCTCGACTCAAAGTGCTTGATGTAAGGATTTTCTCTTGTGAAATAACAATCACTTATAAGCTAATGATTGTACAAAAATGTCATTGATTGTTGCCATAGCCATTCTGTACTTGCCAAGTAATCAATGACTATCTATTATAAACCATAATAGATAGTCCATAATATAGTCAGCCATAAACTAGTCAACTATTATTTCAGGGGCTTCCCATCAAAAGGGAACCTCAATGTAGTGGTTCTTATCCTTACCTACAATTGGCAATGTAGTTAATAAGTACGAGTTGATTTTTTACTCTCACCCATTTCAATGCTCAATACTCCTCCCAAGACTCAAATGGTCATAAGACTCATCCAACTCAATAAAATTTTCTCAATCAGCCTTGTGGAGGCACTTATCATCTCAATCAGTCTTATAGAGACTCTCATCATCTCATCAACTCAACTTTCAATCAATAGCTCAAGGCTTAGATCAATCATTCTACAATAATCGATTTGACAATTCATTAGAGTTGCTCTATGGCTATTCATGGACACTAAGTTCTCTTATCATATCTTCATGTTCACATCACTATCACAATCAACATTCTCAAATCAAGGCTTTAGACTCAATAACTAGAGTCATTTACGCATGCTTTCACAAATAACATATAAGGTTTATATAGTAGCTCATGAAAAGTATTCAATTAAAGCAAACAAGTTTATGATGCTCGTCAACATATTAAAATACATATAATTAATATAATTTTCAAGAAAAATAATAAAGATAGTACTTCAAGAAACATGTATGGGGACTCATGGACTCTCAACTCCTCGATTACCATCAATTGGGCACACGGGAGAACAATCTCATGCTTTAGTTTAGCCATACATACCTTGGATGAAGCTTTTGACAATCAACCCTCAAGAATCCTCCTCAAACTTCTCAATTTTATGCTCTACTTCTCTTCTCCTTAGCCCTAGTCTCTTCCAAGAACTTAGAATGGCTTAGGAATGGGGTTTAAAACCTTTTTATGCTCAAAATAACTTATTTTGATCATGTTTTGAGTTAAGGAGGGTTTACAAAAGGTTTAGAATGCCCATCACGAATTAAAGAAAATAGTTCTATCTCGGGAACATAGGTCCACGATGCAGACTGAGTGTTTTTTGTTAAAAATTCTTTGAATAAGTTTTTTCAATCTCGTAGATTCTTTTAAAATAAATAAGTGTTGGTCCGCGATAGATGCGCATCATACCCCTGTAGCACACCTTCACTAGTCCTCATTTTTGCATCTAAAAGTTATCTTTTGTTCCAGTTGCTCAAAAAATCAATCGAGACCACTTTCCTGCTCAATTTTCTATGTTGATCGCACATTCGAGCTCGAATTTGCCATCGAAGCATGGGAAGATGCGTTATATACACATATCTCCTCTAAAGATATTTTTGTAATTTTACAAAGTGTTATAAACCCATTAGCCTAGCTATCCCTACTGAGTTGCCACTATAAGTTGAAATCTCAAATGGTGAGCTTCGCCAGGCCATGCAGACCTTAGCCTAGGCTGTGAAAGCACCTGATGCTAGATAGGGAGTATGTAAACAAGATGCTCAGGACATATCTGACTTTATGAATTCCTAAGGATAAACCCATTCTGAGTTCATAGGGTCTACACCCAATGAGGATCTGGAGAACTACATAGATGAGCTTTAGAAAGTATTTTAGATGATGCATGTGGCTGATGTTGATAGAGTTGAGTTGGCTGCCTACCAGCTCAAGGGTATTTCTAGACCGTAGTATGATCAACGGTAGAAAGGTAGAGGAGTGAAAGCTCCAGTGCTGACTTGGCAGTGTTTGAGAAAGCTTTCTCGGGGCATATCATTTCGAGAGAATGGAGGGAGGCCAAGATAAGAGAGTTCTTGAATCTAAATTAGGGCTCTATGATTGTGCAAAAGTATGGACTTAAGTTCACCCAACTATCTTGCTATGCTCTAGATATGGTTTGAGATATGAGAGGAAGAATGGGTTGTATATTAATAGGATGAACAAAGGGCCAAAGAAAGATGGAAGGAGAGCTATGTTAGTAAGTAATATGGATGTTAGGAGGTTTATGACTTATGTACAACAAGTTGATGAGGAGAGGCAACAAGACAGGAAAGAGTACAAAAATAAGAGGGCCAATATATCTAGCCATGTGGTTAGGAAAAGAGGGAATGGGTATGGTAAACCATTTCAGTCAGGGCGAGCACTATCATCTGCTAGTGCACCTATGCCTAAAAATAGGGATCAATAGAGATCTCAGAATTTTGGATCAGTGTGGCTTAAGTTTTATAGTATAAGCCACTATGTGGTAAGCTATACTTAGGAAAATGCTGTGAGGAAAGTGATGCATGTTATAAGTGTGGTTAATTAGGTCACTTTTAGAAGGATTTTCCAAAGTGGACAAATAAGTCTTAGTCTTCTGCCCCAGCCTTACCCACTAGAGGAAATTAGAAAGGTACTACACTAGGCACAAGTAGGGCCACAAATCATTTGTATGATATGGGTAGTCGCTAAGATCAACAAAACTCCCCAGATATTGTGGCATGTATGATTTGAGTCTTTATTATTGATTGCTATGTTCTGATGCATCCTGGTGTCACATTGTCGTTTGTGTCTCCTTATGTGGCTAGTAGGTTTGATAGAAGTCTTCTTGAACCCTTTGATATTTCTACTCCAGTTAGTGAGTCTATTTTAGCTGAAATAATCTATAGGGACTATGTTGTGTCTGCCCATAAAGACACACTTGCTGGTTTGATTGAGTTAGAGATAATGATTGATTTTGATGTGATCCTGAGTATGGATTGGCTTTACGACTGTTATGCCTCTATTAATTGTAGGACCCAAACTATTAAGTTACAATTTCTGAATGAATCAGTCTTAGAGTAAAAAGGTGATTCTGTTGTACCTAAGGATAAGTTTATTTCCTACCTTAGGGCTAGAAAGCTAATTTCTAAAGGTCGTATTTATCTCCTCATAGAGTTAAGGCTAATGAAGTTGATCCTCCTACTCTTGAATCAGTCTCGATTGTGAATAAGTTTCCTGAAGTATTTTCTGAGGATTTTCCTGGAGTCCCTCCTAACAGGGAGATTGACTTCGGGATTGATGTTCTTTCTGATATCCAACCTATCTCAATTTCAACTTACATGATATCCCCCACTGAGTTGAAATAATTGAAAGAGCACTTGAGAGATTTGTCAGAGAAGGGTTTTATTAGGCCGAGTGTTTCTCTTTAGGGTTTTCCTGGCCAATTTGTGTGAAATATAAATGGGTCTCTCAAAATGTCTATTGATTACAGGCAATTGAACAAGGTCATGATAAATAACAAAGATCCTCTCCCTAGGATAGGTGATCTGTTTGACCAGCTTTAGGGTGCCTCTTGCTTCTCAAAAATAGACCTTAGATCTAGTTACCATCAGTTGAAGGTAAGGGAGTATGACATCTCGAAGATAACCTTTCAGACTCGCTATAGCCATTTTGATTTCATGGTTATGTCCTTTGGGTTAACTTATATACCTACAACCTTCATGTATGATGAATAGGGTATTTAGATAGTACCTTGATATATTCATGATCATGTTTATTGACAACATTTTGGTGCATTTGAAAGATGAGGAGGAACATGCTAAGCACCTCAGAATTGTCCTCCAGACTCTTTAAAGTGTGAGTTTTGGCTCAAGTCAGTGGATTTTCTAGGCCATATTATCTCAGGTGATGGTATTCGAGTAGACACCTACAAGACTAAAGTGGTCAAGAACTAGCCCAGACCGACCTTCCTGATTGACATAAGAAGTTTCTTGGGGTTGGCAGGCTGCTACTGCAGATTTGTTGAAGGATTTTCTTCCATATCCTTACCATTGAGTAAATTGACTTAGAAAAAGGTCAAGTTTTGATGGCTGGGAATATGGGAAGAGTTTTCGAGAGTTGAAAACAAGATTGACTATTTCACCAGCTCTAACCTTGCCTGGTGGGACAAAGGATTTTGTCATATTTTATGATGCATCAAGAGTAGGACTGGGGTTTGTGCTAATGTAGAGGGGAAAAGTGATAGCCTATGCTTCTAGATAGTTTAAGGTTCATGAGACAAATTATCTAACCGATGATCTTGAGTTGGCAGTAGTGGTTATTGCACTTAAGATGTGGTGCCACTACTTATATGGAGTACATGTGGACATGTTTACTGACCATAAGAGCTTATAGTACGTCTTCAGTCAGAAAGAGCTCAACCTATGACAAAGGAGATGGTTGGAGTTGCTTAAGAAGTATGACATGAGCATTGCCTACCACCTAGGTAATATTAACATTATTGTGAATGCTTTTAGCAGGTTGTCAATGGATAGTAAAACCCATGTTTAGAAAGAGAAGAAGAGTTGGCCAAGAAAGTGCATAGATTAGCCTAGTTGGTAGTTCAACTCAAAGAGAATGATGAAGGAGGTGCCAATGTCCTAAACATGCCTGCTTCATCTGTAGTAGCAGAGGTAAAAGAAAAGCAAGACTAATATCCTATTTTACTTCAATTGAAAAAAGCTATCCATAAAATGAAGGTGATGGTTTTCTCGAAAAGGGAAGATAGTATATTGAGATACCAGATTAGATTGTATGTACCAAATATTGATAGTGTTCGAAATCAAAGTATGGCTGAAGCTCATGACTCTAAATATTCCATTCATTCTGGCTCCATAAAGATGTACCAGGATTTGAGAGAAGTCTATTGTTAGAGTTGAATGAAGAGGGATATTACTGAGTTTGTTTACAAGCGCCCAAATTGTCAGCAAGTTAAAGTTGAGCATCAAAGGAAATATTGATTGGCTCAGAAATTTGAGATTCCTAAATGGAAATGGGAGATAATCAATATGGACTTCATTAGCAGTCTATGGAGGTCTTGAAGGTAGCATGACATGATATGGGTGATTGTAGATAGGATGACTAAATCAATTTACTTCTTAGAGGTTAAGACGAGCGACACTGCAGAAGAGTATACCAAGTTGTACATCCATGAGATTGTGAGGTTGCATTTCCCTAGTCTATCAACTTGGACAAATAAGCTCAATTCACATCCTAATTTTGGAGATCTTTTCAGAAAGGATCAGGTATTAAGGTAAATCTAAGGACTATTTTTCATCCTCACACATATGGCCAGGCGGAGTGTACCATTCAGACCTTGGAGGATATATTGAAGGCTTATGTCTTTGACTTCAAGGGAAACTGAGATGACCATTTACCTCTAATCGAATTTGCATATAATAATAGTTACCATGCAAGTATTTAGATGGCTCCTTATGAGGCTTTGTATGGGAGAAGATGTAGATCCCCAATTAGGTGGTTTGAGGTTAAAGAAGCCGAGCTGATTGGTCCATATCTTGTCCATCAATCAATAGATAAGATAAAGGTTATTAAAGAAAGGTTAAAGACCACAGAAAGCCACTATAAATCCCACACTGATGTGAGAAGGAGAGACTTAGAGTTTGATGTGAGTGATTAGGTATACTTTAAAGTGTCACCCATGAAGGGTGTTATGAGATTTGGGAAAAAGAAGAAGCTAAGTCCTTGTTATATTACCCCTATAGGATTGGGAAGGTTGCTTATTAGTTAGAGTTACCTTCTGACCTGGACGTAATTCATTCAATTTTGCATGTCTCAATGTTAAAGAAATGCTTAGTAGATCCTTCATTGGTAGTCCCCATTAATAGTATCGGACTGAAAGATAAGTTATCCTATAAGGAGGTTCTAGTCCAAATCCTTAATCGTCAGGTTCCCAAATTGAGAACCAAAGAGATAGCCTTAGTAAAAGTCCTATGGAGAAACAAATTTGTTGAGGAAGCCACAGGGAAGCTGAGGAAGATATGAAAGCTAAATACTGCATCTACTTATGCATGATGATGAAAATGCTGAAGGTAATGCCTTACTCTTGATTTGAATTGATATGTCTATCTCTGATGGACTTGTTTATTCTTGAGTTTGAATAACGATTATCGAGATTGTTAATTGGTCGATAGTTTGATTTGAGTGTTGAGAAGAGTCTTGATTGTTATTTATACCTTGTGTCCATCTTTATTCTTTATTCGAGGACAAATGATCCCAAGGGGGAGATAATGTAACATCCAATAAAATTACTAAAATACCCCTTGATGAGAGAAGCTCGCATAACGTGTCTTCCCAAATTCCAATGGCAATTCAAGGATAGAAATGCAATTAGTATGAAAAATTATGTGGGAAAACAGTCTTATTTGATTTTTAGAGTAACTGGATTGAAAGATTATTTTTTGATGTGAAAATATAATTCCAGAAAAGTATGTCATATGTCGGCATCACAGACTTATACTTCGATGTGATCCTAATATTTTCTACAAGACTAGAAAGCTTGATCAAAAAATTTTTGACGAGAAACCCCTAGAATTGACCAAGTCCTCAATACGGACTTGTCAGACCTTTTCCAATCCCTCCTAAACTTAAAATACGATCAAATTAGGTCATTTAGTGTGTAAAAAGGATTTTGACACCTATACTTAAGTCTTTCTATGCTTCTAACGAAGACTAGGGGTAGGGAGAAAAGAGGAAGAACGAGGGTTCAAGAGAATTGAGGACAAATTCTTTCAAGATTGATTGTCAAACTCCATACAAGATATGTAAAGCTAAACTAAAATATGGGAATATTCTTCCATGTGCCCCTATTACTGGTAATTGAGAGATTGTGAAAGTTTTAACCTCTATGCATGTTTTCCATGAATGTTTTCTTGTAAATTATATATTCTATATATTTTCATATGTTGATGATCATTATAAACTTGATTTTACTGATTAAATACTTTTCATGAGTGATTGCATAAACCAATATGTTATTTTATAAAAGATTGCCAGAATGAACCTATGGATTGAGTCAAGAGCCTTGATTTAAGAATGTTGATTGTGATTGTAATTTGAGCATGATGATAGGTTCATAGAACTTGATGGTCCTATGAGTCTTCATAAATAAACTCTAAAGATGGGTCTAGTTGATCATCTCCTTAATGATTGGTCAAAACCCTTTTTTGAAAGACATGATTGAGAGTTGATTGGATGGTTTATAGGTCGAATGGCTTGATTGTGATATAATTTATGGATGGATATGCGTCCATATGAGACCTTTGATTGAATTGATTGAGATTTATTGTCTTATGAGCATTCAGTCTTGGGAGGAGTATCGAGCACCAAAATGAGTAAGAGTAAGTCCAATTCAGACTTATTAACTACGTCACCAAGCGTAATTGGGGATTGAACCATTAAATTAAATGTTCCCTCTTGATTGGAAGTCCCTGAAATAATAGCGGACTTGATTGACCAGATCTATTATTTAGATTTGTTCTTTAGCTCTCAAGTATGAAATGATTGTGGCAATATAAGCAGGATTACTGTACAACCACTGGCTCATAAGTGATCGTTGTCGGATAAGAAAAACTCCCAATAGTTTAATATTGATAGTACTCTGATTTGATTGGATTTGATTCAAATTGGATTGGATGGTATTGATGGGTCATTTTTAACTATTTATTCTTGTTTTAGATAGACATTTGACATTCTGCTTGAGTATTTTATAAATTAATGTTATTTTATATTATTCTACCTATATCTATTTTATTTAGCCATTTTACGTACTTGTACATTCCACTTACTGATGTCCATTTGGATTGCATCATTTCATGACATAGAGATAGGAACTAGAGATCATCAACAAGTGCATCATTGAGGATCTATTGCAGTCAGCTGAGTTGATTAGCCCTCCCATACTCCAGAGGATTGTCAATTATATTTTCATGTAGTTTTTCAAGTCAAACTTTAGATTTGTTTTATTTTGATTTGAGATAGTCGTGGGTCTATCATTGGCACCAACTAATAGTTGATAAAGTTTCCATAGACTAGAGTTGATTTGCCGATCAGATATTATGTTGAGTTAATTTCTTTCATGCTAGCCTAATTGTTTTATATGATTTTATAAGACCTAGATTATCCACCTTTTATTGTCATAGTTTTCTGCTTATTTGTTAAATATATTGACTGAGTGAGTGTGATGAGGACAAGTGGTTCTCATGCAGACTAGCAATAGTCTCTGATTGCCGGCTACGTATAGGGGCGTGACATAAATTTTGATAGAGTCAAATATAAACATGATACAACTCATATATTACTGGCAAAGATTTTAAATATTTCAAATTATAACAAGCCAAGTTAGCCCAAGTCTAAAATCACTAAAATTGAACATTTAGTTAACTCTACATAACTGTAAACACAGTTTTTAAGGTTATTTTACCTTAGTCCTTCTGCAAAATAGTTCAAACATCAGATTGATTTAAAATTAAAAGAAAATTATCAGATGTAGAGGTTTCATCCCCATAATTCCTCTTGATAGATGGATTTTCTTAAAAATTAATAATATAGGAACGTAATATATTATTATAGCAGATATACATGTTTGTGTATCTAAAATCATAGAAGTGAGAACTCTGTCAATGGAGACAACATCTTTTATGAAATTTTCCTTTCTTATTTGAAAATTGGACACAATTATAAAATAAGAGTTCAAACATAAATATTTGACATACATATATGATATGCACGCAATATATATTCTTAGGTGTTGGCTAATGTCACCCAAATTACATGCTTTATAAGGAGTTAACAGAGGTCGATAAAAAATATAGTAACTCAACTAGCTTGTGATTCAACTCTAAGCTGGATACATCTACTTGAGAAAAGAACTTCCCAAGAATGTATCCATAAATTTTGTCCAGGTACTAATGGTTGCTTATGATAACTTTCTAATTCATGTAGTTGCTCACTAGTTAATGAAAATGGGAAAAACTGTATTCTAGTTCTTTCTTAAAAGATACTGAGTAATTGTATTATAGGGATAATGAACTCCTTTATGCCTTTGCAAAAAAAAAAATAAAAATAAACATGTTCTATGGTGGAAGGGAGGGGGAGGAAGGGGTAGGTATTCTCTAAAACTCTAAAGATAAGCGTTGATTTTGTAATTTATATATCATTAATTCTCATTGCACATTTTGCTTAGCATAGAGGAGTAATGGGTAATTTGTGAAGTTTTATTAAATCCTAGAGATATTTCATTACCAACAACTATGTAGTTAATTGTCCCCTTTACTCCTTCATTGCTTTTCAGACCCCTTTTGTGTCTTCCTCCCCTTATGCCTCTCCACAATCCTATCAAGAGCTTGTTTCATCCTCCCATGCCCCCCATTAGAAAATCCTAAAGATCATGCAATGGTTTCTTGACATTGGTTCTAGAAAAGACGTTTTCAGCCAATATGTCTTGAAGAGTTGAATGTTGGATTCAGCAGTTACCATAAACCCTAGAATGGTTAGTCTCAAAAATTTGCTTAAGTTTCAGCATTGGGTTCACTCACTCATTGGGCCTCTTCCTCCTTATTCAAGGACAAAATGATAGACTTCAACTAAAATCTGATTGTCATTGAGGTTGGTATAGCGAAAATTATTGTTGAAAGGGACCCAATTACAAAGTGAAAGACTTTAACTCATAACTGGATGTAGCCAAGCTTGGCTATATTCTTCATATTCTTGTGGCTGGTTACTTCAAATTAATGTTTATTCTCACTTTTCAACAACTCTCATTTACAAATACTCTCAAGGTATTAATCTCACAGCTTCTATGACTGTTCTTAAAAGGTTCTATAATCCCTCAGCATAGGTTGTTGTTTGAGTTATTAAACAAGGTCTTATTGCCTCACTCTAAACAACATCATGAGACTGTGCAGCATGACTTGTGCTCGTGGAGGCCCTTGACTCTCATCAGTTGGTATATCCTCCCGCTCTAATGACCTATAACACCTCTCAAGTGATTTAGAATGCCCTTATGATAGAATTGTTGAATTTCATTAATTTTCATACATTTTTCAATAATTTTGAGTTCGTATTCTTTTTTAGGAGGCAAAATTGTGTAGAAAAAAGGTCTCCCTTGATTTTTAGTCAGTCATGTTGAAAAATAATTTTTTGCTTCATTTTACACTAACAAGCAAAGTATGCCACCTTTCCACGTCGTGGATAGAGTTTATGATAGTACAAAAGTGGGCTAAACCATTCCTAGCTCAAAATATGGAAAAATTAAACTTTGTGCAAAAAGGCACTATCCTGAAAAGAAGTGGGATGCGCTAGTGCTTTCACCAAAAACAAAATTTTTCAGATTCAAGTAAGGGCAATTAGGACATATCCTAACACCCTTATAGATGGAAATCCTTGAAAGTTTAGCCATTTTTTGTCCTAATACTTGCATAAAATCTCTCAAATTCCTCCCCAACCTCCCTAAAATCCCTCATTCAAATTCATCCAATTCTTAGGGTTATCAGATCCCCCATTGAAGGTCAAGTCTCAAGGTGATTCCCTTAGTCTCTTCAAGTCTTCTTCATTAATTTCGAAGCCTCAAGGTATGTGGGTTTCTTCGTCCATAGTTCTTCCACCCATGGAGTCCCAAGACCTCGTTCAACTAAATCCTTTGATTTCAAACCTTATTTCTTTATGGGTACACCCTATTATGACTTTAATGAATGATTTATGTTTGAAACTATCATTTATTTGTTTGAATGTGCATGAAAACTTATCAAGGATTTATATTCTGATTTGTTTTATGATGTTAAAGCTATGTATATTATGATGCCACGAAAGGCTATGAAAAGTTATGGACTTTAAGATGGATTTCATGATACTCAAATTAGGGGTTTTACTATAATGATGGTGGGTTATTTTGAATGGTTTTTAAATGATCATGTTTTACTTAATGCATGTCCTATACTCTTGAATTTCATAATTTTAAGTTCATATACCCACCATTCTTTGACTAAGTTTACATGATAAAGCTTTTTATGTTGATGAAAGGTTTATTTCAAGTTATGCAAGACAAGTACGTTATGATGATTTATGGGTATATAAGTATGTTATGAACTCATGAAAAGTTCTATGAATGTTGAGCAAGATTTTGAGCCCTATTGTTCTGTGTTACACCCTCTTATGAATAAAATTTGCTCACTTGAAGGGGACAAGAATATGAATCAGCTACTCCTACTAAGTTATTTTATTTTTACAAATTATTCAAGTCATAATTATACTTATGTTTATGTTATGTATTTCATGGGACTAGGCTTAGCACCGAATGGGATTTAAAGGGGGGAGTATCCCGGAGGATCCTTATATTAATCTTTATTTCCCATAACTATATGCCACCATAAGTTTGTATTATTTTTCCTAAGTGGGCTTGTTCTAGTGGATCTATCTAGGTCAAATTACTAGCAATGTGGGCTATGATTTACCTTGGCAATTAGACCTCTTCTTTTTTGGTGTGGAGGCAATATTGGAATTCCATTTAGTAGATTGCATGGTATTAATATCAATTAAGCTCTCCTCCCATGTATGTTTGCTATGTTACAATTTTGATTACCTTCTTTTATCTAAGACATTGATCATTCATGTCATATACAACTTATTATCTTTGTATATGGTTATGCATCTTGATTATTATGGCTTATGATCTCTTGTTGTATTGCATCTCGCATGTTATATTCTAAGTACTAACATATACTTTTTGCCTACATGATCTAACAATGTCGGGACCGAAGCTCCTAATTATCCATGTCTATGTGGCTAGTTGGTTTGTTTGAAGGCTTGCTTGCGGTGAGTCCTCCATATTAGGGACAACATCTATTTTTTATCTTGCTTATGTTAAGACTTTATTACTTTTGTTATCTTCTTTTGATGGTGATTCCGGGACATATCTTGGCCCCCGTTCCACTTATGCTTACAGGTATTGTTGGAGCAGTGGTTATGTTTGACTTAAGTGATACTTATGTATCTATGATGATATCCTTTTAGTCCCTATCTCTTGTAAGTTGTTGATGTTGATGGAAAGTGGTGCCCTTTCTAAGTCTCTATTCCCCATAGAGTTCATCCTATGATTCCTTTCCTTAGTTTATTTGTTTTGGTTAAATGATGATGATTCTTTATCCCTTTTCCCATAACTTGTGTCCTAAGTCCCAAATCCCTTTAGTTTGATCAAATGATGTTTGAATTATATTTTTGCAACCAAATATGTGCTTATGTATGCTATTAGGCTTGTTTGGGTATCCTTGGGTTCTCATTTGCCATGTCGCACCTAGGCCCTAGGCTTGGGTCATGACATGATCCATGGCATCTCTTGGGCATCATTGCTACTCATAGGGAATATGGGCTTGCTTATGGTTATTCGTTATCTCACATTTGTGCAACCTTTGAGGCCCATAGTGGAAAAGGTCAAGTGTGTACTAGGCATGAAATATTTCGTGAGTACATATTGGTGGAATATGGGTTCGAGGAACCTGATACTTAAGGTAGGAGGTTTGTCGCATCTTTAGTTATCAATCTTGGAACTGCACATGCTTGTATTGTTAACTTAGAGGGTCAGATTATGTCACAACCCAAAATCGAATCATAACTAAAGAAAGAAATAGTAATACAAAACCATAACATTAGATTAAAATCTCAAAACCTGAAGTTATGAGTACAAGCGTTTCTAAATATATGAAAGAGTAAATACAAGCTGTTTGATGAAAGAAAATATAAAGTTCGATATAAAATACAACTAGAATGTGTCTCAATAGCACAATAATGATTTGATAGCTATGTCTCATTAAATCTGGGGAAAATAAGGATAGCTCTGTCAGAATAAGACAATAACCATGGGGGAGTCCCTGTACTCGATCTGCAGGGAGGAAACATAGTAGGTGATATGGGGTCAACCCTTGCAATCTAACCCATTTAGCCAGCCTAGCACTGTTAGACTCAGCCCTCTTTTTCCTCACTTTTGATATAGTTCAACATAAAACAATGACTATGAAATCAAGAATACATACACGTACAGGAATAAGTCCCAACTTTTTTATTAAACTCATGCAAAAAAAAAGCACACAACACTCAGACTTACAAAATTTGTCCAGGCCAGCATACTGCCTTAGACAGTCTACCTATGCCTTTAAATAGACCAGAACATCCTAGTCATATGCTTGCCAAGTCAATTGACATCCCTAACTAATAGGCTAACAATTTATATTCAAATTACAAGTTTATCTAAACATGCTAACAAGTCTAAACAACTAGAAACTCGTTCAATTGGAAAAAAATTATGACGAAGTAATTCGTTCAATTGGAAAAAAATTATGACGAACATGACGTAATTTAAGTTGAGTAAGTTCATGATAATTAATTATTATTGGAGCGTATATTTTAAGTTGGAGTTGAGAGTCCTCAATTGGATTAAAATAGAAAAGTTTGGGGATCTAATTGAACAATGGGCTAACTAGGAGCCCTAGGGTGCAATTTCAAGAAGTTAGACTTCTATAAATACCCCTCCTTG
>JAOTQJ010182337.1:0-22949 GCA_025642045.1 Solanum sejunctum | reverse complement strand
CCTAAGAAGACTTTTTGTACTAGGTATGGGTACTTTGAGTTTGTGGCTATGTCCTTCGGGTTGACCAATACACTGGCTATCTTCATGGATCTTATGAATAGGGTCTTTAAACCCTACCTTGACTTGTTTGTGGTAGTATTTATTGATGATATCTTGATCTATTCCCATAGTGAGGAGGAGGCATATGGATCACTTGAGGGTGGTATTGCAAATCTTTAGGGAGGAGAGGTTAACAACAACAACAACAATAACATAACCAGTATAATCCCACAAGTGGGGTCTGGGAGGGTAGAATGTACGCAGACCTTACCACTACCATAGAAGTAGAGAGTTTGTTTCCTGGAAACCATCGTCTCAAAACCCATAAGAAAGAACGAACTAGATATGACAAAAAGAGGGAAGGAAATAGGAAAACAATGACTAATAATGACAGTATGTAAATAAGGTAAACTAACATATAATATAACAGGTACTGCGAATACATGGCAAAAAAATACCTAACCCTACCATTAGCCTACTACTTTAACTCGCGACCTCCATTTTTCTCTATCTAAGGGCATGTGCTCAGTAAGATCAATTTTCATCATATCTTGTCTAATTATAGGAGGATAAATTGTATGCCAAATATAAAAAAATATGAGTTTTGGTTGAAAGAGGTTGCTTTCCAAAGTCATGTGGTGTCGGGTGATGGCATTAAGGTGGATCTTAAAAAGATAAACGAACGAACATTACCCCAATGCCTCAAAGGGTCCCGCCCATTACGGGGTAAGTGGTTAGATGTTCACAGCCTGACCCCTATGTTTAAAAATATAGTGCGCCTGTTTCTAGATGACCTATGATAAACATCGATAATTGCATTGACTAACTGCTACTTCGCAATTGAAAGAAGCGCAGACAGTTTAAAATGCCATTTTGCTTTATTCCATCATACCCAAAGCCAAAAAATAGTGAATCTTTTGCTTCTTAAAAAGTTAAAGGTAATTAAAAATTGGCCTAGACCTTTCACTCCATCGGATATTAGAAGTTTCTTGGGGTTAGCGGGTTATTATCGGAGGTTTGTAAATGGGTTCTCATCTATTGCCTCTCTTATGACTAAGTTGACCTAAAAGAAGGCGATATTTTTTGGGGATTGATGAGTATGAAAAGAGTTTCCAAACTTTGAAAGATATGCTTGTCTGAGCTCCTATCTTGTCTCTATCGGAAGGGTTGGAAGGGTTTGTGGTGTATTATGATGCCTCAAGAATTTGTTTGGGTTATGTTTTGATGCAAAAATGATAAGGTGATAACTTATGCCTCTAGACAACTTAAGTAGCATGAAAAGAATATTCTACCCATGATCTTGAATTGGCGGAAAATTTGGCATCATTACTTGTATGGGGTTTATGTTGATGTGTTTACCGATCATAAGAGTCTCCAATATGTGTTCATCCAAAAAGATCTCAACTTGAGGTAAAGAAGGTGGTTCGAGTTCCTTAAAGATTATGATATGAGTGTGCATTATCACCCCGACAAAGCTAATATTGTGGCTGATGCTCCAAGTAGGGTGTCTATGGGTAGTCTAACTCATGTTAATGATAGTGTTAAAGAGGTGGCTAGAGAGGTCCACCGATTGACTAGATTGGGGGTTAGGTTGGATGAACTTGATAATGGTGGTGTAGTGGTTGTTGATGATTCTAAGTCTTCATTGATTGAAGAGCTAAAGGCAAAACAAGATCTTGACCCTGCCTTGTTAGAATTGAAGGCCTTAGTGAGAGATGATAAAGTGGAGGTTTTCTCTCAAAGGAGAGATGGTGCCCTTAGGTACCAAGGTAGATTGTGTATGCCTAGTGTCGATGACTTGAGAAAGGAAATTTTAGATGAGGCTCATAATTCTTTCTATTCAATTCACCCCTGTTCTACAAAGATATATAGAGATTTGAGGGAAGTGTATTTGTGGGGTGGTATAAAGAGAGACATTGCCAAGTTCATATCCGGATGTCACAATTGTCAACAAGTAAAAACCGAACATTAAAGGCCGGTGGTCTAGCCCAATATATAGAGATTCCTACTTGGAAGTGGAAGGAAATCAATATGCATTTTAGGGTTAGGTTGCCTAAGGCTAGAAACCATTTTGATTCTATTTGGGTTGTGGTTGATAGAATGACATAGTTGGCTCATTTCCTATCAGTGTCAAAGATTATGCCAAATTGTATGTTCATGAGTTGGTTAGATTGAACGGGGTGCCTTTGTTTATCATATCGTATAGTGGTACTCAATTCACTTCTTACTTTTGGAAGCCTTCCAAAAAGGTCTTGGTACCAAGGCTCAAATGGATGGCCAAGCCGAAAGAACTATCCAAACTCTTGAGGATATGCATAGAGCTTGTGTTTTGGAGTTCAAGGGTAGTTGGGATGAACATCTTCCACTCATTGAGTCTGCTTACAATAATAGTTATCATTCAAGCATTGGTATGGCTCCTTTTGAGGCTTTCTATGGTAGACATTATAGGTCCCTGATTAGATGGTTTGAGGTGGGGGAGATGGCTTTGTTGGGTCTGTATTTAGTCACGGAAGCCTTGGAGTAGGTGAGGTTGATAAGGGAGAAGTTGAAGACAGCATAAAGTAGACAAAAGTCATATTCTGATGTGACGAGAATAGATCTTGAGTTTAAAGATGGTGATTGGGTCGATTTGGAGATCTCACCCATGAAGGGTGTGGTCCATTTTGGTGAGAACAGTAAATTAAGCCCAAGGCTTATGGGTCCTTATAGAGTGTTGAGGAGGATTCATAAGGTGGTCTATGAGTTAGAGTTGCCCATGGATATAAATATGATTCATACTATTTTCCATGTATCTATGTTGAGAAAGTGTGTGGGTGACCCAAGTACTATTGTACCCTTGGATATTGTGGGTGTGGTAGAAGATAATTTGACTTATGAGGAGGTTTCAATAGAAATTTTGGATAGTAGAGAGGTTAAGAAATAAGGAAGTAGCTTCCATCAAGGTTCATTGGAGAAACCAACAAGTTGAAAGTGCCACAAAGGAATCCGAGGCAGACATGAGAGAACGATATCCATGTCTCTTACATTTTACTCAAGCCTAAAGTACTAACGTAAGACCCTTATGTTATTTCAAGTCTTATGTTTCAATCCTCATGTCATTTGCATGCATTCATGTTTATGTTGACAAGTTTATGGTTATTTTTGACACTTATGATGAGATTTTTGAAACGATGTTTAAATGCATTTATTGCATTCATATGTTGGGCTGAAATCGTCATGATTACGCCTCTTATATACACTTCTTTGACATTCAGGAACGAATGTTCCCAAGGGGGAGATATTGAAACACCCCAAAAATATGCCTTAAAAATGCCCAAAATCGTAATTTTCATATATCTCAAAATCCATGCATAATATCAAAAATTCGACTTCATATTCAAGATCAGGGGGCAAAATTGAGTGGGGAATGGGTATAACCTCGATTGTAGAGGACCCATAGCAAAATTTCATTTTCGCCAACTTTTCATTTTTAAGAAGTTGTTCGCATTGGCTTCACGACACGAACCTATCGCGGAGCAGTGTTATGACTTCCTATGCATAAAAACACCTATATTTAGTCATTTTTCAACTCTATATCACTTAAGACATCCCCAAAACCCTCTCTAAAATTTAGCCAAATATTTCATCAAAATTTAAGTGTCCCAAAATCATTTCTGGATCTCAAGATTTTCATTCAAGATTCAAGTTATTATTTAAATTTTCATCAAAGAAATCCCCAAATTTGATGTATATGGGTTTCAATCATTGGATTATTTTACCCATGATGCCCAACTTTCCTTTTTTATGAAACTTGTATGTTTTCAAGATGTATTACTTATGGGTATTACTTATTATGAATTATGATTACAAATTATGTTGGTGTTTTATGAAATGTTGATTGGAAACACATATCTACCTATTTCAAGCTTATACTATGAGATGGTTGTTTATTGTGACTCTGCATGTTTTGGGCTATGTAACTATAATTAATTTATAAGATTTGATGAGTGGTTTTAATGTATCATGCATGCGTATGTTACCAAGTGTTGGTGGGTTAGACTACATTGAGTTTTCTCACATAATTTCACTCTTGAGTTGCATGATTTTAAACTAGCATATCACACTCGCCAATTGTTTCATAGAATGACTTATTAAGGATTCTTGAGTTATTGATGGTCTATTGCATGGTTTATGAGTTAAGTGACTCTATGATGATGAAGAGATTGTATGTATGTATTGAATTAATGAAAAGTATCTATAGTGTTGAAAGTTGACCACACCTTGTTAAGGGTGTGATATGCCTCAACCACTTTGATGGGGGAGAAGGGGTTGCTATGCCCATCTACCATGTTGAGGGGTGTATACCTTGGCCATGGGGGGTTCTACGCCCATATACCATGTCAAGGGGTATATACCTTGACCACTTTGATGGGGGCTGCTATGCTTATCTGCCATGTTGAGGGGTATATACCTTGACCATTATGATGGGGGGTAATATGCCCATCTACCAATTGAGGGGTCGATACCTTAATCACCTTCAAAGGGGGTGACATGCCTTGGATATCAAGTAATAGCTTGCTTGGTCTATGATGATGGTCTCTTTCTACACATGTAATATGTTCTATACAAGCGTGTTTTACTTCAAGAATTTACCATGCATAACATATTGTTATTACACTTATCCCTTGCTCATAATTATGTATTTTGACTATGTTGCCTATCTCTTATTGCATTGTATCCTCCATACTTAGTACATTCAAACATACAAACACGTACTATATGCCTATATGATGTTACCATGTTGGAACCAGAGCTCCTCACGATCATCCTCCACATGGCTAGTTTTGACATCTTGAAGATTAGCTTGTGGTGAGTCCTCAAGATTGGGGACACTAGCTATGCTACTCTTACCATTGTTATCTCTTTATCTTAAATTTTGATGCTATGAGGGTGAGTCCAATATATACTAGAGTTGTTGTTGGAACAATCGATATAATTATGCTATGATTTTGACTCTTAACTATTTATGGTTATCAAAGACTTCCCTTAGTCCCTTTATCATTATTTACATCTTTGATTGTTATTTTGCTTCCATGATGGAGTATGTGTAATTGATATGCTAGGAGGCTTATTTGGGGTTTCTTCGGGTTCCCCATTCACTGTGTCACATCTACGCCCTAGGCTTAGGTCATGACATAACCTTAAATTAGTGAGAAAATACATGATGTTATAAATAATTAAAATAATAATATTATTAGGTGAACAACATCACTTTATCAAAAGACCATTTTATTATGGACTAAACATTAATAATCATAATGGAAACCACCTTAAACACTTGTGGACAGAATCATATACCTTTGGGGGAGATTACTATTTGAACTTCTGAAATAATGAATCACAAAAGCTTTAAAACCTTTGTACGTAACATAAAGGAACCACTTTAATTTTTCATAAGAGGACTTCTTGGGAACATGAGAAAATCTTGAACATATGTGAGAGCAACCTTTAACCGACTTAAACTATATGAGCTAAGCCATGGAGTCCCAATGTTTTCCTACATCGGAAGAAAGGGGGAAGTGACTTGTCGAGGCGACCTCCTAAGATGCCTAAGTGGATCCACAAAAGCTTTGCAATTGAGCAACCTTTACTATTGGTTGGTCTAGAAGTCATCCTCTACTACCGATGACCCCTATTGCCTATTGTGGCATGTAGTTATGGGACATTGGGATTCTACTAACAGTCTCTTTTCCTAGCTTTTGTGGAGTATACCTATTTATCCCAAGTGCACTCGATGCTAACTGTAACTCTCACGGAGTGACCATAACTTGAATCATAGAATCATCTAGTATAGAAAAGTGTTCTACTAATCCATCTCATAAACATCTTGAAACTATGGAAAGGTACTCTACTAGCCTATCCCATAATTCTTTTGTACATAGACCATTATCATAAGGATTGCCCCTAAATCTAGTTTATGCCTCTACTATTGGCCTATCATCATCACGTAAGATTTACTAGGTAGAGGACTTATACCTCAATCATTCATAATATCCATGACATATAAAGAAGGAATTCATAATCTTACATAAAGTTTCATAATATTCTCATGAAGCCATAACAAAAATGTTGACTCTTAATATGTAGGACCCTTATGTTCTCATATAGCATGGATTAGGACTTTCTTCTTTTATAAATCATACTCTTCATATAGCTTAGGTTCAAAACATGAGATTTACAAACTTAACGACTCATGACCATGAAGATCATATGATTTAGACTTGATTCATATACAATAGTAATAAAGAAAGTATGAACTAAGATAAAATCAAGAAACCTTCCATCAACTTCATAATCCAAAATTCCATAAGTAAGGAACAATCACAATTAGTCATGGAACCATGAAAATTACTAGCCACTCATGTATAAGAGTAATAGGATCCACCAATGTAGAAAATGGTTTAAGGAACCCATATTATCATCTTCATATCTTCAAATTAACTTGTATATAAACCTTAACTAAATTCATGAGTTTCAAGTAAGACAACTTAATTTATAGTTTTTCATGCATATTAGTAGTAGCATTCTTCAATTTCAAATCAAGTTTAGGAGACCCATCAAATATGTCTAAAACAACAGCTTCCAATGTAGGAATTCAAGACATAACATCTTTCTCATGGGATTAAACATTATTTTATAATTATATAGGCTAATAAACATCAATAAGTTCATAATATAAGTATTTGGAGTCATTCAAGTCAATTCAAAATGATTCTTGTAAAACCCTAACTAGAAAGTCATGAATTTCTACTCATTATGCATCATAGGTCATAACAAATACTTATACACTTCATATAACTAAGTAAGCATCACAAATTACATGATTAAACCAATTTTCTATAAATGCACAACATATATAAACCATGGGTCAAATTTAAAGTAAAGAAACTTGAGCTTTGTGAAGGGAAGGGGTTCAAAAATCAAACCCACATACCTTATCCAAAGATTTATGAAAGAAATCACTAATTTTGTTAAAGAAACCCAAAACCCGAAACTTATCTTCAATGGAGGACCTTGGATGCTTGAGAAAGTATTTGAGAGTTATGCTTTTGAAGAATGAATTAGGATTAGGGTCATTTGGGAGAGTTTTAGATTGTTATAAGGCGTGTAGGATGTCAAAAAGACATGGGATTGGGATTGGGGTGTGAGGAAAGGTCAAAAACACCCTTTTTTAAAGATGTCTGGTCAGTTCCACGAAACGTGTTTATGGGCCATAAGTCATTCCACGGCCCGTAGAGTAGGTCATAGAAACTGACAGCTTGATAGTGCTTTAGTAAAATAGGCATAACGTTTTGGTCCGAACTCCAAATAAGGTGAAACTAGTTGCATTGGAAAGATAATTCAAAGAGATTTTCAGTTGGTAGGTTGTAAAGAACCTAATTCGAAGTGTTCTAAGAGACATGATGATTTTAATTTGACACATATATGAACTCACGTAAGAACTAAGGTGATTAGAATCATTTGCACTTGACTTGATGAGAGAAGGGCTTGGAGTAGCATGACATGGAATGGTTAGATGAGGCTATTAAGAAAACAGAAAAGATTAGAAATTAACACTATAAAAATCCACTGGACAGGACCACGAGGCCCTGCCTTATGGGTCATGGTCTGTTCTATGGGCCACAAATAGGGTTCGTCTGATAAAATTTCACAAACCCCTTCTCTAATTATCATTCTATGATAGGGTCTATGATTCGTAGAGCACTTTACAAGTCGTCTGATAAGTCATAGATTGAACTCTTTAAAGATCGCAAATTTCATCAAGTCTTCCCAGGCTCCAAGAATCCTCTTATGGGTCGTACTCCAACTTACAACCCATAAACCCTTTCTTAAAACCTTATAGTTCCAGAATTCCCAAGCTTATTTTCTTCGCCTCATTCTATGAGACTAACTACAGGCCATAACTTCTTCTATAGGCCATACATTTCCCTCATCCAATTACTTTAGGTCAAATTTTTTAGACCAATCTTCCTACACACATAGGCCCCGACTATGAGGTGTTACAATTACATTATCAACAAAAGACTCTCAGATCATGCTTTTTTATATCAATTTATCCTCACTTATCATAACAAGCATTAATAACATAGTATACATGCATGGTTGCTATCTAAACTAACTTAATTAAAATTTTGGTGGTTATCATTTCTCAAACAAGACACAAAAACATGCTAAATGCCATAGGTATTAGTCTATATGGTACAAATACTACGTAAACATCCTAAATGTGTCAGTTCAACAAAAGGTAAATATTCATGGGGAAATAACACATACAAGAAAACCCCAAGATCAAAAATTGGTGTAGTTATGGACCCAAGCTACTCAGACTTCACTGAGGCCCACAACTACCCACACCCCTTCAAAAATGAGGTGCATTGACCCCCAATGCACATAATCAAAGCACAACTAAAGTATAGAGGTCAAAAATCATACTTAGGCACCTGAGCGCTGGTATCCACCTTTGGTTGCCGCTTAAGCAGCTTGTGATTTATTATCGTAGCACGTCATAGATGGCTTGAGTACTTAGACTTCCTCAAGATCCCATTCTTCCACCATTTTTATTTCTTCTACATTACCAAGGTATGGCTTGGCTCATTGGCTATTTATCTTTAAAGTTCCTCTATTTCTTCTCTCTAACTCAATAGCCCCATGATCGAAGACACGTGTTACTCAAAAAGGTCCCAACCATCTGGATTTGAGCTTCCTAGGGAATAACTTTAATCTTGACTTATAAAGTAGTTGCAAATCCCCCAGTGCAAACTGACGATTCTCTATGCATGATCATGTGGAAACTTCATTCTTTGTTCGTACAAGGCTAAGCTCTCATACACCTTCAAGCGAAACTCATCAAGCTCATTGAATGGACTCAGCCTAGAGTTTGCTAAATGATTTCAATCCAGATTTAGCTTCTTCAGCGTCTATATTGGTTTATGGTCAAATTCTATAGGAAAATTACATGCCTTCCCAAAGACAAGTTGGTAGGTAGACGTGCCTATAGAAGTCTTGAATGTTGTCCGGTATGCCCATAGTGCAACATCCAACTTCCGCGACTAATCTGTCCATTTTTTATTCACAATTTAGATAGAATCTATTTGATTTCCCTGTTAGACACCGCTACCTGCCCACTTGTCTAAGGATGTTTTTCCCCATACTTTTCAAGTAAATCCTTGAAGATCCAATTGCAGAAGTGAGAACCTCGATCGCTAATAATTTCCCGAGGGGTGCCAAACCTTAAGAAGATGTTCTTTTATAGGAATGATGTGACACTTTTACCCTCACTGTTGAGTAGAGCCACAACCTCAACCCACTTTGATACATAATCCACAGTGACTAATATGGACTTGTTTCCATGTGAGCTAGTAAAAGGTCCTATAAAATCTATCCCTCACACATAAAATAACTCAATCACTATAATGGGGTTTAGAGCGAGCTCATGTTCGTAGGAAAAACCACCTTTTCTTTGGCACCTATCACAAGCTTTAGCATAGTCATGGGCATCCTGGTGGATGGTAGGACAGTAGTACCCACACTGCAAGATCTTGTGTGTTGTCCGAACTCCAACATGATGCCCACCTACCAATGATGAGTGACATACCTCAAGGATGTTCATCATCCCAATCTATGGAACACAGCAATGAATAATCCCATTTGTACATACATGAATCAAGTATGGGTCATCCCAAAAGAACTTTCTCACATCAAACATGAACTTATGACGCTAATGTATGTTCAGATCTGGCGGCACAATGTCACTTACCAAATAGTTTGCATAGTCTGCAAATTGTGGTATTAAGATATGGAATATTGCTAACACTTTCTCTTTTGGAAAAGAATCATTGATCTGTGATCCATTATCAAACTTTGCCATTTCCCCATCTTCCAACCTAGAAAGGTGATCTACAACCTGATTTTCTATCCTTTTTTTGTCGATGACATCAAAAATGAATTCTTATAAGAGAAGTACCCATCTCATCAACCTTGGTTTTGCATCCTTCTTTATCATCAAATATCTTAGTGTTGAGTGGTCTATGTGCACTATCACTTTGGTCCCCAATAGATATGACTTGAATTTCTCGAATACAAATACCACTACCTATAGTTCCTGGTCAATGATAGTGTAATTCTTTTGGCCAACATTCAGGGCTTTGCTGGCATAGTATATGGGATGTAGTATCTTCTCTTGGAATTGTCTCAATACTACCCTTAGTGCAGCCCTAATTGCATAACACATGATTTCCAAGGGCTTGGACCAGTTTGGAGCTACAATGATTGAGGCGAAAATCAACCTCCACTTCAATTCTTCAAAGTCCTTGAGGCATGCTTCATCGAACATGAACTTAGCTTCCTTCTCAAAAAACTTGCACAAGGGTGGTGGAAGCTTTTTGATCACCTACACTTTATCTCTATCGACCTCCATCCCTTTGTTAGATATCTTGTGCCCCAACACAATGCCCTCATTCACCATAAAGTGACACTTTTCCCAATTTAGCACCAGATGACTTTCCTCACATCTTTGCAATATAGCATGCAAGTGCTTTAAGCAGTCTACTAATGAGTCCCCAACCACACTAAAGTCATCATTGAATACCTCAATAGTGTCCTTCACCATGTCTGAGAATATAGACATCATGCATCTCTAGAATGTCATTGGGGCATTACACAACCCGAATGGCATCCGCTTGAATGTGAAGCTACCATAGAGGAATGTAAATGTCATCTTCTCCAGATCCTCTGGGCAATTGTAATATAATTATAGCTTGAATATCCTTTAAGGAAGTAATGCTAACCCTTTCCAGCTAGTCAATCCAACATATGGTCCATAAATGGCATAGAGAAATGGTATTTTTTGGTTGATGCATTGCATTTTTTGTAAACCATACACCCTCTATCCAGTGACTTGTCACATTCAACTCATTGTTAGCATTTGGTACCGCTGTGATACCTCCTTTTCATGGAACGCACTAAACCAGACATACTTATTCACTGTCACCAATCAGATATAATACTCCTACATCTAACCATTTGATGATCTCCTTGTGCACAACCTCCTACATAGGGGGGTTGACACACTTTTAGTGCTCAATACATGTCTTTTAGTCCTTGACCAACTAAATTTTGTGTGTACATAGCTTAAACGCCCCCAAAAAGCTCGAAAATGCGCCTAAAAAATACCCATAATCATAATTTCTATCTCAAAATTCATGCAAGATATCAAAACTTCAACTTCATATTCTTGATGAGAGGGATAAATTGAGTGGAAAATGAGTATAAACCCCATTTTAGTTGTCCCATAGGGAATTTCCTTTTTGCCAACTTTTCAATTTCCAGTGTGCATCCGCGTTGGCATTGCGATATGGACTCGTCATGGAGTAGTGTTGTCACTTTCTTATTTTTTCTGTTTTGTGCTAAGGCATTGGATTCTTCACCCCATGCCCTTATATGTGTGAAAACACCTATACTTATCCATTTTTCAACTCTATATCACTCAAAACTCTCTCAAAACCCTCTCTAACACTTAACCAAATATTTCATCCAAATTCAAGTGTCCCAAGCTCAATTCTGGATCTCAAGGACTTCATTCAAGCTTCAAGTTCTCTTCAAAACTACATCAAGGAAATACACAAGTTAAGGGTATGTGGGTTTCAACCACTGAGTCCTTTCACCCATGGTGTCCAATTTTCCTATCTTATGAAATTGCATGTTTTCGAGTTATATTATCTATAGGTATCTTTTATTATGGATTATAAGCATGAAATATGTTGGTTTTTTATGAAATGTTCATTAAATATGCATGTTTATCTACCTCAAGCTTATACTAAGAGTTGGTTTTGTCTATTGAGACTATTTATGTTTTGAGCTATGAAACTATAATCTTCTACAAGATTTGATGAGGGATTTCAAGCTATATTTCATGAGTGTTTCAGTAAGGGTTTGTGGGTTTATTTACCTTGAGTTTTCTCATATGATTTCACTCTTGAATTGTATGATTTTGAACTAGTATTACACAATTCCCAAGTGTTTGATAAGGTATTTTGATATGAATTCTTGAGTTATTGATGATCTATTTGCATAGCTTATGAGTCAAATGACTTTATGATGATTAGGGAATGTATATATGTGTTGGGGGGTAACATGCCTTGACCATCTTATCGGGGGTGACATGCCTGTACTACCACGCTAAGGGGCATATACCTTGACCATCTTGTCGAGGAGTGATATGCCTGCACTACTACGTTGAGAGGTATGTACCTTGACCACCTTATTAGGGGGTGACATGCCTACACTACCACGTTAAGGGGTATATACCTTGACCACCTTATCAGGGGGTGACATGCCTGCACTACCACATTGAGGGCTAGATATCTCAATCCCCTTCCAAGGGGGTGACATGCCTTGGATACCAAATAGTAGTTTACTTGGTCTATGATGATGGTCTCTTCCTACACACATAATATGTTCTATACAAGCATGTTTTACTTCAAGCATTGATTATGCATGTCATATTGATATTATACTATTTATTGTTTATGCTTATGCATTTTAATTATGTTACACATCACTTGTTGCATTTCATCCTACATACTTAGTGCATTCAAACATACTAATGCATATTCTATGCCTACACGATGTTACCATGTAGGAATCGGAGCTCTCTTGATCATCCTTCGCATGGATAGTTTTGATATCTTGAAGATAAAGCTTTTGGGTGAGTCCACAAATTTGGGGGCACTAGCTTTGCACTTTTACTTTTGTTATCTCATTATGTTGAACTTTGAAACCATGAGGGTGAGCCTGCAAAATATTTTGTCCCCCTCCCCCCATATCTACGCTAGAGGTATTATTGGAAAAATTGATGCAATTATGCTATGATTTTGAATCTTGAATGTTTTATGGTTATCAAATTCTTCCCTTAGTCCCTTTATCCTTATATATATCTATTGTTATTGTTTATTTTGCATCCGCAACCAAGGATGTATGTACGATATGCTAAGAGGCTTGTTTGGGGGCCCCTTTGAGTCCCCATTTGTCGTGTCATGTCTAGGCCCAAGGCTTGGGTCCTGACAATATCCCAGGAGGGATACCAATGATATCTGCAATAGTCCATCCAATGGCCTTCTTAAACTACTTAAGCACTATGATAAGGACGCTCTCCTACTCATCATTCAGATCTATAATAACTATAACTGGAAAAGTGTTGCATCCCAAGAATACATATCTCAGATGTTCTAGAACGGCCTTCAACTCTAATATCTATGGTTCTTGTATTGATGGCTTGGTAGGTGGTGACTCCTGATCTGTAAATCTAGCTATAGATTGGTTTGAAGCCTAGGGCCGTAAGACACCCCAGAGCATTCACTGTCTCCTTGTAATTTGGAATGCCATCACTGTCAAAGTTCATTAATGCTGCTTCTAAACTGTCGACACCTAATCTCACCTCCAGCAGTACTTCTGGTTCAACATCCTCAATAGTATCAATAACAGAGACCACCCTCAAGTCATTTTGTTTCTTTGCTTGCTGACAGATGTTGAACATGACCTCATTTTTTTCAAACCTGAACTTGAGTTGGCCCTTCTCAATGTCTACCAAAATGCATCCGATGGCTAAGAAGGACCTTCCCAAGATGATCGGGACTTTAAAATCGAGATTAAAATCTATGATCACAAAGTATGTGGGGAATATAAACTTCTAAACTTTAACAAGCACATCATATAGTATCCCTACTCTTCTTCACCATGTGATCAGTCATCAATAATTGCATGCTCTTCGGAGTAGAGACTCCCAATCCTAGATTCTTGAGGACTACCAGGGGCATCAGATTAATGTTGGCACTAAGATCACATAGTGCCATTGTGAACTCCACATCTCCAATGGTGCAGGGTATGGTGAAAGCATCGGGATCTTCTCACTTCTAAACCAAGGACCTCGAAGCAATAGCACTACAATTCTCAAGCTCATGAGAGAGCTCAAGACTCACAGTGAACTTCTTTGAACCCAGGTCCTGCATGTACTTACATACCCTGACATCTTCTCTAATGCCTCAATGAGAAGGATGTTGATAGAGAGTTGTTTCGGCATGGAGAGAAAGTGCTTGAACTTGCCTTCTTCCTTTTTCTTTTTAATTCTTTGAGGGAAGGGAAAAAAGGACTTAGAATGAGCTTCAACTTCTATGGCGCATCAACGGCTTCACTTACCCCATCCTTACCATGATTATCTCCTTCATCTGTATCCTCGGATAGAACTATATCCTCTCTAAGATCATCCTCATCTACTAGCATGGATGGATCATTGGTGATCTTGCCACCACGAGTAATAACTTCTATACATTGTCCTTCATTCTTAGGGTTCTGAATTGTATATCTAGGTAGTGTACCCCTCTGCCACTGATTCAGTTGAGTTAACACTTGAACAAACTATTGATTAAGCTATTTGGTAGCCATAGAATGAGACACAATTTTCTTGTTAATGCAAAATCTCAAATTTCATACCCCTCAGAGTCTGATCCTGTGTCTTAGCTTTTTTCAACAAGCGATCAAACATCTCCTTATTTCTTGAACTACTTGCACCTGTATCATGGTTATGTGGTGGAATATAGGGACCATTTTTAAAACCATCTTTGTGACCCCAATCTGCATCCCTCTCTGGACCCCTGTTCCCATCATAGTATGCTCTATGATTCTCCCTGAAAGATCCATCTCTGTGGAAGTTTTGACATTGGTTTCCTTAACCTTGGCGCTAATAGTCTCGATTAGACCGTTAGGCATTGGTCTGGAAACCCCCCATCTGGTCAGCAATAAAGTAGGTGTCCTCATCAAAATAAGGCTCATCATACATGGGTGCACGTGGAGGTTGATGAACAACTATAGTGACTAGCGCTCCTAGTTCTACTTTATCATCACCATCATGCCTATGCGAATTTGAGCAACTCTTACATAATTTCTTCGTTTATCCTAGCTTGCTTCGAACTAACATTGATAGCACATGAACTTTTGGTAGATGCTCTGTCTCTTTGTCCCCATGCACGATTAGTCTTGACCACTCTCTCCATCCCTTTTGCAATCCTTGCAAATGGTTGATCAAAGAACATATACCCCATGATAGTGTCAACACAAGCCTAATTATTCTCATCAAAAGCACGATAAAAGATCTCCACCAAGGCGTCATCAACTATCTTGTGGTCTAGGATACTCCTCAAGCATTCGGTGAACTGCTTCCATGTAGTACTAATTGAATCACTAGGAAATTGCTCAAAGTTGTTGATCTGGTCTTTTGACTTGAGCTTCTTCGACCTCGGGAGGCAACTCTCGAAAAAATCCTTCTATAATTCAGCCCAATTGGGCATCAAACTTTGTGGGAGCTCAGATAACCATAATCCTACATTGCTTGTAAGAAATAATAGAATGAAAGGAAGTCCCACAGTATCCATAGACACATTTTATGTTCTCATCACACTCTTACAGACAAAAATAATGTCGTATATGTGGCTCTGAGGATCCTTTGATAGTAATTCCACAAATAGGCCACGATTTTGCAACATCTTAAGCAACCCGCTCGAGACTACAAACTTTGTGTCAACCGGTAATAGTAGCAACACAATAGCTCCAGTCACCTCCATAGCCATAGGATTTGAGTCTATATTGATTCCACTAATAATCATTGGCATTAAAATCTTATGGCTATGGAGCGATGTCCTCAAGAAGAGATGGGTTCTCATGATCAGCATTGTCATTCTTGTTCCTATTCAAAGCTGAATTATCTGCGTTGTTGGTGTTATCTTGGTCCATTCTCCTCAATATTTTCTAGATCTCTAGGTCAAACGTGTCAAAGGTTGCTTCAACTTGTGTGTTGGGCATACACTACACTTACACTCGAAAAAAGAAGAAAGATAACAAAAAATGTAAAATATGGGAAATAAGGATTAACACCCAAATCACTATGATGAAGTTTAGTCGTATTCCCCCTTAACGGTGACAAAATCTTAATGTCGCCTATGTTACACCTTATTTTTGAGGATAAAGTGGTCGTTGTTAAGAAATACAACCTAACCAAGGTTAGGGCCAAACCCAAGGGAATACGTAGACTCAAGCGAATTCAATTACTATAATTTGAGTAATTAACCAACTTACTTCCTCAAAGGGGGGGTTGCAATAAGCAATAGAAAAGTAAACCTAACTAACACAAGAGTTAAATCAATATGGAGAGAAACTAGGGTATTATGTTCCCCATGATTCCCTAACTTAATATCACCAGATAACCTAATTCTTTTCTAGAACGTAGTATGCAGGACGTTAAGTTTAGTTCACCAAATCCTTTGGTCCAGACGAGAAGAAAATTTCGCTATGTGACTAGGCCCATCTCCGTAGTGTGCATTACTAATGCTTACCTATTAGTCCTAGTAAAACCTCTCCTTGGCCTAGTTTGGTTGATTAGATGAGAACACAAAAATTGAATCTTGTTAATTTATATTTTTCCTATTCATTACTACCTTGCTCCAGTCAGTAACACTAGGTGGGTTCTAATGTTGGCTACCACTAGAAAAAATGCAAAACGAAGAGATTTAATTACTACATACATGTGCACTTTTCAATAATTATGAATTATCTAATTTTACCTTGTTAGTTCTTTATGATTCCCACAACCCTAGTTGTGGATTTAGCTACTTATGACTTGTCTATATACAATACTTATATTGGAATAATATAATAGGGTACTTACATAATTGAATTAAGAACAAGTGAATCTAACTTCAAAGAGAATCATAAGATTAAAGATGAAATCAAAGTACAAGTGTTCTCAAAACTCTCCAACATTAGCTCACTATGTTTCCTCTCTAATTACTGTGTTTTCCAAGTGCTATGCGAAAACTTCATGAAAAATAACCAAAAAACCTATTTATAATATTTAAAATACATGTCCTAAACATAATAGGATAGCTAGGTCGGCACGCCTCATAAAAGGGTTTACAAGCCATATTGCATTCCATGGACCATAATCGGGGTCTCGTACAGTGTTGCTAGAAGTCTAGACTTTGAGTTTATGATACCCCTTTATGACCTAAAAAGTGGCTTACCACCCGTAGGGGGATTTTATCTGATGAATCTTCAGAAATTCCCTATCTTTGATCCTCAAGGCATGAACTATGTTCTATGACTCGTAAATCATTCCACGACCCATTTGCATGTTCATAGAACTAACTTCATAAAACCATCCCCTCACTAGAATTGTCCACTAAACCTACTTCACGATCCATAGAGTGAACTACGACCCGTAAAGCTTACTTTCTTCCCAAAATCGAGGCCAACCATGGAATCCTGCAAATATAACACAAAAACACATAATACCAACTAACATCGCATTGACAACATACAAAATTCTAAGTTTTAAGCATCAAAAGTGTTGTATTTTGACAACACATCAGTGACGGAGATCGTATCCTATATACAGGCTTGGTAGCTAGTTGTGTCTGGGTGTTTGGCCAACTTAGACTATGTTTTTGATATTTCCAGTGAGGTCCCTCCTATTGATTTAGTTCTTGTGGCCCAGGAGTTTATTGATGTTTTTACAACTGACCTACCTAGCCTACCTCTGGAGAGAGATTAATTTTTCCATATACTTAGAGCTAAGCACTAAGCCCATTTCAGTTCCACATAATCATATGGCTCATGCAAAGCTCGAGAAATGAGTATTCAACTTAAGGACCTCTTAGGTAAGGGGTTCATCCACCTAAGTGTGTCATCATGGGTTGCTCTTGTCTTGTATATCAAGACGAATGATGGGACCTTATGGAGGTTTACAGATTACAAACAACTTAATAAGGTAAAATGAAGAGCCATTACATCATACCTTATATGGATGCTTTATTTGATTAGCTCTAGGGTGCTGCTGTGTTTTCTATGATTGGCCTAAGATTTAGTTACTATCAGCTGAGGACTAGGGCAGTTGATGCTCCTAAGATTCCCTTTCAGACCCACTATGGCCATTATGAGTTTCTAGTGATGCCTTTTCGGCTTACTAATGCCCCTGCTATCTTTATGGATTTGATGACTCGAGTACTTAGGCCCTATCTTGACTCATTCATGATTGTATTCATCGATGATATTTTAGTATACTACCAGACCAGAGATAACCATGTTTAGAACCTAAGGATTGTGATCCAAAGTTTCAGTGATCATCAATTTTACGCTAAGTTCTCAAGTGCAAGTTTTTATTGGATTCAGTGAACTTTCTAGGATACATGGAGTCTATGGAGGGCAATATGGCTGATTTAGCCATGATTGAGGCCATTTAAGATTGGCGAGGCCCAGGTCTATTACGAAGATATGGAGCATCATTGGTTTGGTAGGGTATTATAGGTGTTTTATTGAGGGCTTTTCCACCACTGCTTCCCCGTTAACCCAGTTGACCCATCAGGGTATCCTTTTTGTATGGTTTGAGGAATGTAAGTCGATCTTTTGGAGGCTCAAGGAGTTGCTTACCACTACACCTATCCTGAATCTTCTAGTTGAGGGTGTGGGTTTTATTATATATTATAAGGCATCTGATTTTAGTTTAGAATGTATTTTGATGTGAGAAGGTCGACTTATTGCCTATGCCTCTCGATAGTTTAGACCATATATGTGCAACTACTCGACTCACGATATAGAGTTAGCAGCCATAGTCTTTGCGCTCAAGATCTGGAAGCATTACTTATATAGGGTTTACTGTCAGATGTATGAAAACTATTACAACCTTTGCATTCTAAGTTAGACAGACCTAAATTCTAGATAAGAGCATTGGATTGAGCTCCTAGCAGACTATGATTTGACTAATTTCTATCATCTGGGCAAGGCAAATGTGGTAGCCAGGTGCCTTGAGACCAAAGGCAGAGAATATGGGTAGCCTAACAAACTTGCCTACTATGGAGCAACCCTTAGCTTTGGACATTCAGTCCTTAGCTAACAGGATGGTTTGATGGGATCTTTCAAACTCTGGGCAGATATTAGCCTTTATTGGGATTGGATCTTCCTTACTTGATCAGACTTATGGTTGATAGTGATGTGCTGTCAAAATATAGCACTTTTGATGCTTAAAACTTAGAATTTTGTTTGTTCTCAAAGTGATGTTAGTGGGTTTGATGTGTTTTTCTATTTGTTTTTCAGAATTAAAAGATTTGGAATGATTTTGGGCAAAGTATTATAAATGTTGAATTTTTTATGAAGTCCGAAGCACTCTACGAACCATGGAAATTTCCATAAGACGTAGGGTGGTTTCGTGGTTGAGGTCCAAGGAAGGGCCTATTTTTTGAAGTTACACCTATGAATTTTCAGATGAGCAATGAAATTTTATATAAGTCATGGATTAGGTTTTGTACCTTGAGGATCAGTATTGTAGGAGTTTCTGGAATGCTATCTGACAAAACCCTACGCAGGTCGTAAGTCTAAATATGGCCTATAGAAAGGTCTCGTAGAAAAGATGCCCACTTTTGAAAAAAGAAGACTACGTATAACACCCCACATTTTATATGTACTAATAGTATGGGAATAAATCTTGATATTGTTTGGTCAAAATAGTGTCGACTCTTGAAAGTGCTTGATTCTTGTGTTAATGGGTGATATGGGAGTCTAGTGCTTATAAGGACCTTGTCTATATGCATTTTATGTTAAATTAAGGATATCACAACTCTAAGGTAAGTAAGAGAATTGAGGTGTTTATATGAATTAATAATCTAGTAGGTGATTCATCTACTTGTTTAGCTTGAATTGTTAGCTAAGCGGAGACGAGGTTCAACGTCATTTTGTCCAAGTTTGATTATGGTTAAAATCTTTTTTAAGGGTGTAATTTTATCCCATGTGTTAGCATCATAAATGGACCTTATTTTTAGTCCAAGAAGAATGCAAGACGAGCCCAAGTGTAACACAAACTACATGGCCATTTGGCCCAAAAATGGATTAAGGAGGAAGCTGAAAATTGGCAGCCAAATCCATTAGAATTTGATGCCCATTTTGGCCCAATTTGGGGGAATTAATTGCTGAATAATAAGCCTAAGTGTAAGTAAAGGCATTTATCTACTCCAACTTGACAAGAAGCCATGTATCCACTCTTTCACATGTCTATACGCTCCTATATGTAGTTCCCTTCAAGTCTATATACATAAATGGATACCAAGTACATGAGTTCTTGTTGCTAAACAAAGTTCATAAGTTGTTTCATTTCATACGCATTTCATTTCTTATGTAACATACTCTCTTCAATGCCATGTTGTCTTAAATGTTTACTTTCATGTTATATATTGCATATACATCTCAAAATCTCTAATATTATGACCAATAAAAGAATAATTTCAAAGGTAATTGAAAGATAAAGTATACAGTTTTTGATAGGTGATAGCCCAAGGGGTTAAGTATAACCTAGCCAAGGACGATCCTATCAACGACAGGTAGCCCGAAGGGTTGAGTATAACCTAGCTAGGGACGAACCCGATAAAGTTTCACCACTGATCAGTTGGTCATTTACAGTTTATGATGCGCACAGACTATACAGTAAAGGTAAAGTAATATAAAGAATATAAAGTATACGATCCCAAAGTATATCCAAAGGTGGTCACTTATTCTATATCAATGCATAGTTTCATTTGAAGTTGTTTCTTCATATATAGTATTTCATGCATTACATACTCAGTACAATATCTCATACTGACATCCCTTATGGGGGACCTGCATTTCATGCTGCAGGTACAGGTGCTAGTAGATCTCCCCAGTAAAGTCCAGGATTTTCAGCTGTTGTCACCAAGCTCCAGGTTGTTCTGGAGCTTGTATGTGTCTAAAGTTTATATGCTTGTACTATGTGGTGAATCAAGGCGGGGCTTATCCCGACCCTTATCATATACTCTTTTATTTAGAGTATTTGTAGGCTAGGTAAATTGAGTTGTGGTCATATTTGGTACTTACGACACTGTGGCCCCAACAGCCTAGTCATATGCATTTTCTTTTGGGAGTTTATCACTGTTTACCAGCATACAAACATGTTTAATATAGAAGTTCTTTATAAAATGTATAGAAAGTGCATAAGTACAGGTTGGTTCTCCTAGCCTTATCGACGATGGGTGCCGGTCCGCCCTAACGGAATTTGGGGCATGACAGAAGTGGTATCAAAGCGGGTCATCCTAGGGAGTCTGTAAAGCCGTGTCAATGTAGAGTCTTGTTTATCGATATGTTATGCACCATATTTATAAATAGGAGGGTACATGGCATTTAGGAGTTGTTATTTTCTTTTCATTCTTTAGATCGTGCCATAAAGCTAAGTTAATAGGTGGATTATTATATCTAACTCCTGAATTATTTTGTACAGCGAGAAAGTATGCCGAAAACTAGGAAGAACACAAAAAAGGCAAGGAAATAGAAGTGGTGGCTGGTACACCTATTCATGTGAGACAACAAAATGAGGCTCAAGATGAGTCACTGCCACAAGCGTCTATAACCCCCCCAACTCCTCATAAACCAAAACATTGTGAAAATCCCTTAGAACCACCTATTGATGCTTCAGTGTAGGATTTAAGAAATGCAGTTCAACTACTTACTCGCATAGTTACTGGGCAAAGCAAAAAATAGGAAGGTCCAATTGTGGGTACAGGTGGTGCAAATAGGACAGCTAGCGTGACGATACATGATTTTCTTAACTTGGACCCTCTAGCCTTTATTGGGTCTGATCCAAATGAAGATCCCAAAGACTTCATTGATCAGATTCAACGCACTTTTGATGTTATGCATATCAGTGGTACAGAAGCTACTGAGTTAGCAGCATATCGGTTAAAGGGTGTGGCTATATTATGGTATGAAGCGTGGAGGCAATATAAAAATATAGATGCACCCCCAACTACTTAGGAGGAGTTCAAAGAGGCCTTTATTGACCAATACTTGCCATTAGAGATCTGAGAGGCCCGTACAGATCAATTCTTGAATCTCCACCAGGGGAATATGAGCGTGAGGGAGTATAGTCTGCAATTTAATTCTCTATCCAGGTATGCTCCTAATGTAGTTGCTACTATGGCAGATAGAGTTCATTGATATGTGGATAGATTAGATATGTATCTGGTCGGAGATTGTACCATTGCTGCATTGAATAAAGATATGGATATAGTGAGAATGCAAGCTTTGCACAGAAACTGGAGAATCAAAGGCAAAGGAGAAGGACACAGGAGTTAGAAAAGGCATAGTCCAAGAGGAGCAGATCTTCAAGGCAGTTTACAACATCCCAAAGTGAGTTTAGGCCTCAGGTTTCTAACAGACTGCCTAGGCCATCATTCTCTTATTCTATAGCCAGTGCTCCACCGCAGATTCAAGGGTCTAGAAGTAATTAGTTTGGTCAACAAGGTGAGGGACAAGGTTCACGAACAACAGGAGGATCTTCAGGCCACTCAATGACTCCTAGGTAGCCCTGTAAGCATTGTGGAAGAAGTCATCCCAGTTTATGTCATTTTGGAATATATACTTGTTATTAGTGTGGTGCGCCAGGGCATATGGTGAGAGATTGCCCGAGGAGAAATATGGGTGGTTTGGCACAACCTACTGGGTCAGTTGTTGCATCATCATGATCAATTCCTCTAGCAGGTAGAGGTCATCAATCATCTATGGGTCATGGCAGAGGTGTTAAAGGGGCAGCTAGCTCTATCGGGGTCCAGAATCGTACTTATGCGCTGTGGAGTCGACAGAATTTAGAAGCTTCACCTGATGTGGTCATAGGTACATTGTCTATCTTTTCACATAATGTGTATGCCGTTATTGACCCTGGTTCTACACTATCATATATCACCCCACTAGTTGCTGGGAAGCTTAAGAGAACACCTAAATTATTGAATAAACCAATTGAAGTGTCTACACCAACCGGTGAATCTATT
>JAOTQJ010182336.1:73490-119838 GCA_025642045.1 Solanum sejunctum | reverse complement strand
AGAATTCACTTGATCCCATACTCCCGCACCATAAGTTAGTAAAATTTAAAATACACCTCAATCATAATAATTTTCCCGAACGAGCAATTGACCTCCATTTAGCTAATTACGAGGTCTAACACTAAGAGTGAGATATGAGGTCTTATAAACCTTGAGTAGAATTGAGTTATCCTAGAGTTAGAAAGATGATGATGGAAAAGAAGGGACAAGATAGCAAGAGTGATGGCTAATTGAGGCTTGTAATTAGAATTACATATTTATTAGGTAAGTAATAAGATGGTGAGTTGATTGCCATAAGTTTGATGAAGAGTTATAAGGACCCCAAGATTTTCATGATGAGGTATAGAGGAAGAGTTATTGTTAGAATGTGATAGAGAGTGCTCAAACGAGAATGAGATGTGTTATAGCATTCATACTATTGAGGGTGCAGTGTAGATGCTGAATAGAGGAAATGAGTGCTTTCAATATGATAGACCTAAATTAGGATTATGATTTTTAAGTGAGAATTCATGAGACTCAATGAGTTATGAGCTTAGTGGGATAAATAGATATAAGTGAATGGGTGACTGATGCTAAGTTATGAGGAAGAGATGTGTTGATTGAATACTGGCGATGAATTTATAATGGGATTATGTTTCCCTAAATCTTTACCAATAATTGTATGTTGGTATTAGAGAGGTATGTGATAGATGCACATATTAGTGCTAGACCCTAAGCTTGAATTTTGAGGAGTGGTGTTAAAGAGGAGTTAACATTGTGAGAGTGGTAGTCTTAGTTAGAGATTCGCTCTAAGAGGCTTGCTATAGTGTATGTTTGAGATGTTGATGTTGATTTGTAAGGAATATGATGTTGTGGTAGGGTACAAGTGCCGCTTAGGTGAGATGAGCAAGACTGGGATATTTCAATAGATAAGAAGAGGCTTGAGATATGTACCCATGATTGTGTAAAGATGTGCAAAGCTATAAGTTATGACTGCTATAAGAATTTAGTCGTATATTTGAGTTGCCGATGTGGAGTAGGTTCATAATGATGTAAATGATTTTCAAAATATATTTATTGATGAAAGATGATGATGATGATGATGATGATGTTGTTTGAGATGAATTTTAAAGAGGACATTTTTGGGAGTAATATTGAGCACCAAGTTAGGTAAGAGGAAATGTCCTAGAACTACATTTAACAGCGTAGGATAGTTGTGCAGCAAGTTCTGACAACTCTTGTTCCAAAAAGATGGACGGGGCTGATGAATCATGATTCATGACGTAGAATTATACGTCCTTTACCATGCCAAGTTTAGGACGAACGTAGCAATGGCGCCGTCTTCATTGTGCACCATCAAAGAGGGTAGTGGTAAGGATGTCGGTTAGAGAAACTCCCTAAATTGAGTATTCGATTTGATTGAGTTGCATAATAAAGAATCTTTTGAGAAGCATTATTTTATTATAAAAATTTAAATGATTTGATGTGATTTTCATATTACTGAATTTAATTTTCAAAGCATGATCTCATTCTTAAACCTGCATGTGTTACTGAGTTGAGACGAGTTGAGCCTCTTGACTTGAATTGATATTATTTCCATGTTATTCTACCTTTATTGTTTCTATTCATCTATTTTACATACCATACCTTCCATGTACTAACGCCACTTGACGTTGTATCATATCATGATGCAGATATATGGATTAGGGGTCGTCAGTATGTGCATCGTTGAGGATCTAACACGTTTAGCAGATTGGTGAATCTCCCCTCTTTTGGATGAATCATTACATTTATTTTCATCTTGCTTTTAGAGTTAGATTTGATTAGAGTTACTTTATTTTACGGTAGTCATGGGTCTATCACTGGCACTATTTGATAGTGATAGAGGCTGCATAGACTAGTATTGAATGTTGATATCAAGACTTGTTGAGCTAGTTCTTTCCACTAGCTCTTTTATTTATTGATATTATTTTGAGACTAGAGGATATGTTTACTTTTGTTAGTCTTCTGCTGATTGTCTTGAGTTTATTGATTGAATAAATGTGATGAGATCAAGTGGTTCACTTAGGGAATAGCAATAGTCTCTGAGTGTTGGTTACGTCTAGGGTACCCTCCCATGGGATGACATGAGGGTGGAGTGAGATGGCAGAGAGGGTGGAGTGTATGGAAAGACGAATATATTTCATTAAGAAATAATTTGATAGTTGAACGTTTTAAAACATAATGTCTTTCAACATGTTCGATAACATATCACAATAATATAAAATGCTTACAAAATTTTTTAATATTATCTACGCATCTCGCGGATACATATACTAGTATCTCTAAAAATTAAAAAGTTTTTAAAAATCACAAGTACCTGAAAGAAGCCAATCCAAACAATCATTTCTTTTCAAATTAAATTAGATTAGATTAATTTAATATTTTAAAATAAAAAAATTAAATATGTCAAAGTTATACAAAAATATTATAAATTATGATTTTTATATATGATAAAAATATATTTACAGATATTTATTAAAATTCATACGATTTGAATTTTAAAAAAATATAACAATTAAAAGAAACAAAAAAATATTATTAAGAAAAAATCATATGAATATTGTCTTTAGGACTTCAGATTCCAATCCAAACACTCATTTACTTTCAAATTAAATTGGATTAGATTAATTTAATATTTTAAAATAAAAAAAATTAAATATTTAAAAATTATACAATAAATCATAAATTATGATTTTATATATGATAAAAATATATTTTCAAATATTGATTAATATTCATATTATTTGAATTTATAAAAATCGTATAACAATTAAAAAGAAACAAAAAATATTAGTAAGAAAAATTATATGAATATTGTTTGTAAGACTTCAAATTACAATACATAAACTTATTGTGTTTTATTTACGAAGGATAATTTTTAATTACAAAACACAACATTTTTTATATTTGGGCCTTTTTTATTCTTATACTTTTTGTAGGAATAAATTTATTGTCTAATTTTCAGATTCTACTAATTATGCACATTCCTTATTTGGTATGTTACTTTTGGAAAAGAATTTTTATATTTATACCCTCTTTGATTCAACTTTTACTTTGGGCTAGTTTTCTTTTTGCAAAGCTAAAGAGAAGCAAGGTAGGCAGTAGCCCACCAATACCTCATGTTAAAATCTTTTGTAACTATAATGATAACCCACCTTCTTTGGGTTGTACTAGCAGGATAATTGATCCGCAATGATTTTGTAATGATGTATATTATTAAGTAATATAATATCTTTAAGTTTACCAAAAACAAAGAAATACTTTGAGCAAATTTCTTTTCTTCTCTCTCTTCTATTTTACTCATTTATTTTACATATGAAACCCTTTTCTCCTTATTTCTTTTCTTCTCTCTTCTTCCTCCTATCAAACTCTTTTTTCCTTCTCAATTTTTCTACATTGAAGAAGTGGAAAGGAAAATTAATTTTTTTAAAATTATAGTACACATCATTCATCTAATTGTATATACAAAGTCATTTGCAAATGTGTTTTTATTAAGATATTTTTTATAATTGTAAGCAGAAAAGTATTGATTGAAGCAACTCCCAAAGAGAGCATAAGATTTAAGGGTTTAGTGGTCATTCTAATAGTCTCATTATCTAATCAAGATTAAGTTTTGAGTTACATGCCTTCACTCAATTTTCTATAAGTGAAGATGCAAGAGATAAAAATTCAATTTTGGGTGAAAATCTTTTAATTGTATCATTAGATTGCCAAAAAGAGAGGTAAATTTTTTTAAAAAATTTCTATTATATTATATAGAAGTGTGAAGAAGCAGGCAATTGTTAGATGATATATCTGTCAGCCGCTTGATTCTATTTTATTTTTTTAATTATTTTTTTATCTACTACAATTATGATTCTATGATATTACCACTGATAAATTATTTTTAACTGTTTCAAATATCATTTTGATATATCACTCTAATTTCTATCATACAAAAGTGTAAAAAAATAGATAACTATTGGACGACATGCAGGGAGTTATTGATTGATGTGTCTGTTTCAGCTGCTTGATTTTATTTTGTTTCCATTCCTCTGATAAAATTATTTTTCTAGCTGCTTTAACTATAATTTTACTATATCACTCTAATTAATTATTTCAAATCATGTAACTATTAGAATTATGAGGACACAAATACAAAATGATAAATACCCTAAGCAGGTAGCTGTCGATTTATGTGTCTGATTCAACTGCTTGATTTTGTATTGATTTTATTGATTGTTGTTTGAACTACTTAAACTATGATTTTACAATATTTCTCTTGATAAATCATTTTTAAGTTATGCAAATATTAGAATTATGATAAAATAAACACAACATGATAAATTAAATCTTTCTTTTTATTCTTCACAAATCAAATAAAATAACTATTTTAAATTCCTTTCAATGATTATATTTATGTAAAAAAGAAGACTTTTTTAAAAAAATCTAATGTAAATAAACAAAAAGTTCATCATCCTAATTATTACTATATAAAAGCATTTAAAATTAGGCGGCTCACGTTTGACATGCATGTTCTACCTGCTTACTTAACTAGATAGCTGCTAATTGGCGTATCTACTTTAGAAACTTAACTGTGTCATTTCTACTAATGAATTCTTTAGTTGCTTCACTTATAAATTTACAATATTACACCTAATAAGTCATTTTTCCTGAAAGCTAGCTGTCGATTGATGTGTCTGCTTTAGGTGCTTGATTTTATAATATTACCCCTAATAAACTATTTTCTCAGCTACTTCAATTATTAATGATTTAAAATATTTAAAAGACAAATAAAATTTTGATTGGCTCTCAAAATTTTATATGTACAACATAAATTGAAACAAAATAAGTAACATATATTATTTAAAAATAAAATAAAATGTGTTATAGATCACAATAACTAACAAACAAAAAATTTAAAATATATGTATAAAAAATCTATCAATGTTAAAATCGAGATGAAAAAATAACTTCTATTTGGCTCGTGCTGACATGGGCTCCAGTAACAAGTATATATAATAAGCACCAGTTTTTGTTCAAATTTAATTAATTCGTATATACGAGAGACCAATTATAAATCATTAGATGGGAAACAAAACTTTACTGTTAATTGATATGTATATAAAATAGTGTACATAGTGATATACATTGGTGCTCGCTATATATTATATCAACATAGTGATAAACTATAATGAATCGACCTAGGGGCCTAGTTATTATATGGCAAATGAGATACCCAGAGGCACCTCATAAAAACCATTTAAGCATCTCAAGCATTCATAGGTAATAAACAAAAACATAATATGAAAAAATCATAAGGGAAAGGGGCTATGGGCCTTTTATCAATGAAGCAACAAAAAAAATAGTTAAAATAGATGATTCATTACTTTCTCCATTTGTATACCAACTGCATCAAAAGTTGATAGGATAGATAATAGATAATCTCCATCAATAGAATGAAATCTAGATAATATAATACTGAAATAAGTGCCTTAGAAGGGCTACAAAACCATGATGTGCTGTCAAAATACAACATTGATTCTTAAACCTTAGGATTTTGTATGTTCTCAATGTGATATTTATGGATGTTATGTGTTTTTGTATTTAGATTTACAGGAAGACAGGTTGGCTATCATCTAGGGTAACATTGGAGAAGATTGCTGATTTTTGGTAATTTACGAGACTCGTTACAGATTGTAGAGCATTCTACGAGTTGTAGATGTAGTTTCGTGACAAATTCCAGTGAATTATGAAGATCAACTCAATGAGTCATTCATACGAGTTATAGAGCATTCTATAAGTCGTATTGATGGGTTTCGTGATGTCATGCCCTGAGTTTACACCGTAGACGTGTTCGGCACCCAGAACCATTTCTTGTTCCAAGTGAACCACTTGGACTGGCTACTTACTTAGCAGAGGACTTAAATAATCATAGAAAGGCTTTAAATTAATATGCTAAGATTATCAAACTGTCTGAATAAACTAAAATGAGAAATAACTCAACAATAAGTCAATCAAATAAGAATTGAAGTACTTGACACATAGTCTACGGAACCTCTAATAGAATAGTCTAAAACTACTATCGGAAGAGGCCCACGGTAGCTATAACTGAAAAGAAAAATTCTAGAAATGAAAACATAAATAATAACTCTAAGCCTCTAGCTGATAAGTGGCCTCACCGATAATTGAGTAGGGCTTTGATCCTCAACGAAGTGACTGCCGAGGGACTCTGTCACCTATGTCTGCATTATAAAACAATGCAGGTCCTAAGTACATCAGTACATGGAATGTATGGTATGTAGAATGTCCAAAATAAAAACTCAAAGTAATGCAATATTTCTCAAAGTACATAAATCATATCTCAGAATAAAATAACATAAGTAGTAGCTACTCTGTATGCTGAAAATAAACATGCTAAAAGTTTGCATGTAAACTTAGCTTGCTTTAACTTGGGGAGTTTTTCTAACTGACAACCACCGCTATGAGTTTCGTGGTGATACAGCATCTTGCCCATACTACCAGAGTCGTCCTGTACTTTTCCAAGGTAGCGAACGAAATCTAGGACCCATCCGAAAAGTGGGTCATCTCAGTGGCAAGTGAGGAGTTGTACTTTAGTACAATCTTGTCCTACGTTGGCTATGTTGTTTATGAGTTCAAGTTATTAATTCTACTCTCACTCATATTGGTGCTCAATACTCTCCCAAAAAGACTTGTACATAGCTCATAACTTAAGAATAAGACTTGTGAACATAAATCTTGGTCTTTTGGGAACTTAGCCCAACTTACCTTTTTCTAAAACTTTATGCTCTGCCTTAGTGAAAGTAGTATCACTAGACTTCTCTCAAAGTAAAAATAGTTTGGAAAATTCAACTGTGAACATTTAGCTTTTCCAGAAAATATGGATAAAGTTTTTAGGAATGTCTCATAATCATAGTTCTTGTTTTAGTAAATTGACTTAGTAACCATATCAGTAATGAACATGATTTTTACTAGGAAAATCTTCATGAACAGGAAGTTTGAAGCACTTAACTAGTTAGGGTAAATAATAAACGTCAACTCAAAAGCATAAAACTTGGGTCAAGATTCGTAGTTAAAATATAATAAACTTACATAGGGTAACTTTTGGATAGCGTTACATGTCTAAGAATTTAGATTCTTGGAAAAACATCAAAGTGATTCTTGAGGCTCTAGCTAGGTTCTTGATTCTACGCTTGGATTTTCTTGAAATATACTTTGACATTTATGAAGAAGTAATGTATTTTAATGAATTAATTAGGTGAAAACCAACTAATTAAGGTTTAAGAAGGATGGAAAAACTCGAAACTACCCCTCCTTAAACAAATTTTTTTTTATGCCTGATACAACATGCCTACGTCATGCTAGGGGCGCGGACTTGTGCAATTTGGCTTTTTTTACGAACTCTAGCTTCCCGTCAAAAACTTAAAAAAAATGCTAAGTGTAGATACACATCCCAGGCTTGTCACACCCTGGACGCAGACGCTCACTACCCAAAAATTAATTAGCAAATATTTTATTTTGACTCAGTTGCTCTAAAATCGAGTCGAGACCATTTTTCCACTCAATTTATTGCACTTATCGCAAATCCAGTTTCAGATTTGTGAAGGGAACATAGGAAGACATATTATGCATATGGTTCCTTTCTAGGGATATTTTGATAATTTTATCGGGGGTCATAATATCTCCCCTTGGGATAATTTGTCCTCAAATGATAACTATGTGAAAAATTTTAGCTCAAGATAACAAAATTACTAAACTTAAACAAACATAAGTCTCCGAGATCAATCATGAAAATTCACCTTCAAGGTCCTCATTTAGGCTAACGAACAAGTGTAGGTACTTGACCTCATATCTTCCTCTGCTTTCAATGTGGCCTCTTCTACAAATTGGTTTCTCCACAATACTTTTACCAAAGCAATCTCCTTAGTCCTCAATTTGTGAACTTATTGGTCTAGTATTTGCACCAGACTTCTTTATAAGATAATTTTTTAATCAAATCACTTTCGATAGGGACAACTAGATAGGGATCTCCCAAGCATTTCTTAAGCATGGCGAAATGAAATACCGGATGTATAACACTTAACTTTGCTGGTAACTCTAACTCATAAGCAACACTACCAACTCTTCTCAAAATCTGGTAAGGACCAATATATCATGGACTAAGCTTCCCCTTTTTCCTGAATCTCATAACCTCTTTCATTGGTGATACCTTTAGGTACACCTAATGACCTACCTCAAATTCCAAATCTCTCCTCCTAGCCTCAGTGTAAGACTTTTGCCGACTCTAGGCTATATTTAGCCTTTCTTGGATAACCTTCACGTTCTCCATAGCCCAGTGGACTAGGTCAAGTCCTATCAATCCTACCTCACAAACTTCAAACTACCCTATGGGTGATCTATACCTTTCCCATAAAGGGCCTCATATGGTGCCATCTATATGCTAGCCTGGAAACTGTTATTATAGGAAAACTCAATCAAGGGTAAGTGATCATCCCAGTTACCTTTACAATTTATTATGCATTCCTTAAACATATCCTCAAGGGTCTTTATGCTTTGCTTGGCTTGCCCATCTATCTAGGGATGGAAAGTTGTAAAAAAAATTTCTTTGTACCGAGCCCTTTCTGAAAGAACTTCCAAAACTATGTTGTGAATTGAGCTCCTGCCGCTATCTGAAATGATGGATATAAGGACCCTATATAGCATAACAATCTTTTTAAGATAAAGTCTGGCATAGTCCTCAGTTGTATCAGTCGCCTTGACAGGTAAAAATTGAACTGACTTGGTCATTCTATGTACTAGAACCCATATTAAATCATGCTGTCTAGAGGATTAAGATAAGCTTATTATGAAGTCTATGTTAATCATTTCCCACTTCCATTCTAGAATTTCATTGTTTTGGACCATACCACAAGGCCTTTGACGCTCTACCTTAACCTACTGGCAATTTGAACATCTAGACACGAACTCGGTAATGTCCCTCTTCATGCCACCCCACCAGTAGACTTCTTGTAAATCATTATACCTCTTTGTTGTATCAAGGTGAATAGAGTATGTAGTGTTATGAGCCTCAGCTAGTATCCTATCTCTAAGGCCATCAACACTTGGCACATACAATCTACCTTGGTATCTCAGGACCCCATCTCCGCCTTTTACAAACACTAATGCTTTTTGTTTCTAAACATCTTCCTTTAATTAAAGGAGGATAGTATCCCTATCTTGATTTTCTTTCACCTCCACCACCAATGATGATTCTGTCCCATCTCTGATAATAGCACCACTTTCATCGGATTCTTTAATTTGCACCCCTAAACAAGCTACTCTATGCACCTCTTTAGCTAATTCTTTCTTTTCATCCTCAATGTGGGCAATGCTCCCCATTGTCAACCTGTTAAGAGCATCAGTAACTATAGTAACTTTACCTGGGTGATAGAAGATGCTCATATCATAGTCTTTCAATAACTCCAACCATCGCATCTGCCTCAGATTCAGCTCCTTCTTGCTGAATACATACTACAAGCTTTTGTTGTCCGTAAATACATCTACGTGCCCACCATAAAGCTAGTGTCTCTAGATTTTTAGAGCAAACACTACATCAGCAAGCTCAAGATCATGATTGGGTAGTTCTTCTCATGAGTCTTAAGCTATCTGGAGGCATATGTTATCACCTTACCTCTCTGTATCAATACGCATCCCAACCCAACTCTGGAAGCATCATAATATACCACAAAGTCATCAACTCCTTCGTGTAAGGATAAGACCGGGGTTGTGGTCAGCCTAGTTTTAAACTCTTTGAAACTCTTCTCATAAGCATGTGACCATTTAAGCTTAACCTTCTTCTGGGTGAGTTTAGTCAAAGAAGCTCAGATAGAAGAAAATCCCTCTAGAAATGGTCTGTTGTACCCTGACAAGCCCAAGAAACTCCTTATCTCTGTTGGAGTTGTGGGTCTTGTCCAATTCTTCACTGCCTTGATCTTTTAGGAATTAACATAAATACCTTCATAAGACACAATATGCCCTAAATATGCCACAGATGCCAACCAAAACTTATATTTGGAAAATTTTGCATAAAGCTGCTAATCTTTGAGGGTCCGAAATTCTGAGATGGTCAGCATGCTCCTCTTTGTTACAAGAATAGATCAAGATGTAATCTATGAACATAATGACGGACATATCTAGGTACAACCTTAACACCCTGTTCATAAGATCCATGAATGTTGTTGTTGTAATTGTCAGTAGAAATTACATGACCAAAAACTCATAATGACCATAGCAGCTTCTGAAAGCTGTCTCAGGGATGTCTCATTCTATAACTTTAAGTTGATGGTACCCAGACTTGAGGTCTATTTTGGAGAAACAAGTGTTACCCAAGAGTTAGTCGAATAGGTCATCAACTTTGGGAAGGGGATACTTATTATTGATAGTGACCTTATTCAACTGGCGTAATCTATGCACATTCTAAGATAACTGTCCTTTTTAAGCACGAAATAAACTGGAGCACCCAAAGGTGAGACACTTGGTATAATGAAACACTTACCTAGAAGATCTTTTAGCTGCAACTTTAACTCTTTTAGCTCCAAAGGAGACATACAATATGGAGGAATCGATATAGGTTGAGTATCCAAAAGAGTATCTATCCCAAAGTCTGTCTCCCTGTCACGAGGGTCTAAAGAAAGATCCTTAGGAAAAACTTCTAGAAAATCATTCACAACTGGGACAGACTTAAGAGATGGTGCCTCGGTACGAGAATCCTGAACTCTGACTAGGTGGTCTATGCACCCTCTAGAAATTAACCTTTTGGCTTTGAGATATGAGAAAAACTGACCCTTAGGGAAAACTAAGCTACCCCTCCATTCTAAGACTAGTTCATTGGGAAACTAAAATTTAACTACTCTGGTTCTATAATCTATGGAAGCATAACCGACATGTAGCCAATCCATACCTAGGATGACATCAAAATCTACCATTTCTAGCTCAACCAATTTGCTACGATTTTCTTATGATTAACTGATATTGGGCAACCCCTATAAATTTCTTGGACTATAATGAACTTTTCAGTAGGAGTGGAAATATTGAAAGGCTCAAGAAGACATTCTGGATTGACCTCAAACTTCATAGCTACATAGGGAGTCACAAATGACAATATAGCACCTGGGTCTAACAATGCATAGACATCATAAGTAAAGATTTCGAGCATATTGGTAACTACATCTGATTGGGTGAGTTCTCCTACTCCTGTCTGGTGGCCATGGCTTATAAGCAATTTGTGTCCCTGCTGGCTCCTAATGTAGTGCCCCTCCGAATTGGCTTACCCTGCAGTGCTAAAGAAAGTGACTGTGATCTGTTATCTCTCATGCTCTGCCTCCCAATAGGACAATCCTTCAAGAAGTGTCCCACCTAACCATATTTTAAACAACCATTTGTGCCCATAATGCACTCTTCTTGATGAGATCTGCCATACTTACCACAAACTGGATAATGGTTCGATCCTTGAGATATGCTACCCTATGACTACCTACCCGGGAACTTATGGTCCTGTGATCCTTGCCCATTCCCAACCCTTAGTGCAGGTGCACTAGCAGATGGAGGTGCTGGTCCAAAAATCTTAGGCAAAAATGATGAGTGATTTCCATCTCTAGCCCCGCTCTTACTTGTCTCTTGGCCTGATGTCTTGGACATCTTGCTTCTGAACTCTTCCCTATCGTGCATTTTCTCCTTTTCTACCTACTGCACATAAGTCATCAGATGAGCTATGTACATATCCCCAAGCAACATAACATTCCTTCCCTCTCTCTTAGTCAACCGAGAGAGTCTTGACATGAACAGGGTACAACCATACATAACTAGAAATCACACTTGGAAAGGCCTTGTTCTTTGGAAGATCTATCTCATGTCTAGTACTGCATGGTTCCATTCTGGAAGAACCTTAAATCATTCTTTTGAATCTCATCCTCTTCATCATAAATGATCTGCTTGCCCCCATCCTAGTACGCATATCTGCCAGCATAGTTGGAGTATAACAGGACAACTGCATAAACTTGAGGATGTACTCCCGTACACTAATATTCTCCTACTCTAGATTAAAAAATTCCCTCATCTTAGACTACCTCATCTCTCTAGGGAAGTACTATCGCAGAAAGGCCTCCTCAAACACTACCCAACTCAAAGTTGTCGCCTCTTTAACCCTGCCTCCTTTCCACTGATCAAACCAGAGTTTGGCTACACGCTTGAGCTGGTAAGTGATGTGTTGTGAAAATACAACATATTGGATGCCTAAAACAAGGAAATTTGTGAGTTTTTAATATGACTTTTTATGGTTTTTATGTGAGTTTGTGTTGTTATTGTAGAAAAGGTGGGTTGCTATGATTTTAGAAGAAAATTATAGATTTTTGCTAAAGTACAAATATACGAGTTCACCTACGAGTCATAGCCCAAGCTGTGAGTCCTATGGTAATCTCGTAGCAGGAAATAGAGAGCAAAAATTAGAAAATCTTCTAAGTAGAGGTCAACCCTACGAGGCCATCCTACGAGTCATAGGTCTCACCGCAACTCATATATGTAGACTCGTAGCAAGGAACAGAGAGCCAAGACTTTGGACCATAAACTGAAGGCCTAGACTATAAGAAGAGCATATAAGTCATAGCTGAAGCAATGACTCACACCAGTGGGTCATAACAGTCATGTCCAAAGTGCCAAGTGCTTGATACTAGACCCCAATTATGACTAATAGGCCACTCTATGAGCCATACTTGTGAGACGTACCTGCAACCAACTATCTTTTCTGTGTAATTTTTATTGTTAAATTTGTAACTACTATATATACTTTATGTTATGGTTTATTTTAGAGGATACTAGATTTGGAAAATTGAATATTGCCTTTAAATATTATCTCTAGAATATTTACGATTTTAGCATAGATTTTCATTTTCTCTTGGAAAACCCACTTTTGGGGAGTGCAAATCCTACTTAGTATTCCTTCTCAATCTATCAAGCTTGTGGTTTGCAACTTCTGGTGTATCACTCTTCATTTCTTTAGGTAAAATTCTCACCTATGTCTTGTGTTTGCATCCTTGTTGATTTTAGCTTAGCCATGATTAGCTAAGCACCCACAATTTGGGGTTATGGGAAGCATGGGTTATTGATTTGAGATGACCTAGATTTATTACATTTCTATGATTGGAGTTTTGCATGTATTTCCTATTTTCCTTCATTATGATTGTTGTATGGGGGTGTCCAACACCAAACCCTGCCTACTATCACGATCCTAACCAAGATAGTGATGAATAGGAAAAAAGGGGAGTGGATGATAGGATTCAATTGATGTGTTCTCATATAATCAATGAAACCTGCCAAGGAGAGGTTCACTAGGATAATAGGTAACGATTAGTTGGCACACCATGGTTGTCGACCAAGCATCATGGTGAAATTCAACCTTTACCTTCACAAAAGGGCTCGAAGAACTTAAGTTACGATCCTGCATACAAATTTCCAATTATAGTTATGTTGTCTAGGGTAATTGATCCGATGAGCCATAGGGCACACAATTCCCAAGTTGTCCCTAAAATTGAGTGTTTCCTCACGTAGTAGTATAGTATTTATTGTAATTTTGTTCTTAAATCACAACCCTTCATTTAGATACATTAGTTATAGATACTTGAAATAATTGATAGTGAATTCTTGTAGTCAAGCCCTGTATTCCCTGTAGATTCAACACTAACCTTCAGTTCGATTAATTGCTGACAACGATCGCTTTCTTATTGGAGTATGATTATCATCAAAAATTATGGTGCCTTTGCCAGGGAACACGACTAGGTTTTGACTTGATTTCACTATTAGTTAGTTCAAATGTTAGTTTCTAGACTCTTTTGTATGTTACTTTGGTTTTTCTGTTTGTTGTTTGATTTTACGTGCAGCTGTACCAAGTCAATCCCTTAGCTCTGATCAATTTAGAGATCTATCAAATTTTTTAAAAAATGGCTCAAGTGAATGAGGATATCGTAATTGAGGAAGAAATGAATGTGAATGATAATCTGGGAAGAGAAAAAAATCCACTCCAGAGGGATGATAGGCCACAACTTAGGGACTTCAACAAAATTGCTTATGGTTGGAACCAATATTGTTTGAACCCTATGGCCATGGATGTTACTGGCGCTATAGTGTTGCCTCCATTATAGGCAGGCACTAAGTTCTTGGTGTCAAGTGGGTTACATCCAATGATCCATAATCGTGGATTAGTCATAGGACTACCTTCAGAGGATCCCCACCATCATCTCCATAATGCAGTTTTTGTCTGCAAGAGTGTCATGGGGACACCAAAATCTTTTTCTTGATGCCATTGGTTTGTGGGTGTTTCCATTGTCACTAACTAGGAATGCATCTATGTGGTTGTCTGAGCTTCCTCTAGGTATAATAACAAGTTAGGCAGAGCTTCAGAGAGTGTTTCTAGAAAGATATTTCCCAAGATCAAAGAATCTAAAGCTCAAAAATCAAATAAACAATTTTAAGCAATTACAGGGGGACTCTATTAGTACCATATGGGAGAGATTTACCAAATGCTTGAGGATGGTCCCTAATCACAAATTATTGATGATGCCTTGGTTGAGATTTTCTATCAGGGACTTGACGAGAATAGTCAAGCTTGTGTAGCCACAATCCTAGAGGCATGTTTCTTGACCAACCTTTTGTATTGATAGACGTAAGGATGGAGCAAGTGCTTAAAACCAATAGAGCATGGGGTCAATGAGAGAGAGGTGTGATGAAGACTTCTTGTGTCGTCAACACCAACAATGTGCACGCAAAGGTCAATGAAGAGATCATAGAGCAACTTACTTAGCTTCGCACAAGTATGGACTTGGTCTTAAAGCAAAACATAGCAAGTATCCAAGTGGTCACTCACAGACCTCCTAAGGCGCCCATATATGAAGATCCATTCTGTGATGAAGATGCTTGTTTTGTGAGTGAACAAGTGGTGAGTTTCCAGAATAACCCCCAATGGTATAACTTAGACTATTGGAGGCAAGGTTCCAAGAATTAAGGTCAAAAATACAATCGTCATAGTGCTTGTATAGACAACCAAGGTGGCTACTATGAAAGGGAGAGAGTGCCGAATGTCGAATGGGGTAGAGGAGATGGCTACAGAAATGGTACTTATATGCTTCCCCACAACCATGATGCTGTTCCAAGCACTTCTTGGCTTGAAGAGATGTTTGGCAAGTTATAGAGAAGAGACAACCATCAAGATGAGACTTTGAAAGGGATGAAAATGGATATTTCAAGCAACAACAACAACAATAACAACATACCCAGTGATATCCCACCAAAATGGATATTTCAAGCATTATCCAAAAAATAAAGTCTCACTCTATGGCAATCAAGCAGTTGGAGAAAGAATTGGGCAAGTTTTTTTGTAATTGAAGCAATGCCAAAAAAGGCACTTACCAAGCAACACGTTACAAAATCCTAAAAACAAAGGGCATTGCATGGCAGTCATGACTCGGAGTGGTCAAAGCACTGTTGATTCCCCTATGCCAAGGTTTATGGATGGAATCCATAAGAAGAGGGTAAATGAAGAGATCGAATCACCCAACACAAAAAAGCAACCAATAAATATAAAACCTTTACAAGGCCCCCTTCGCCTTTTCCCTAAAGGCTTGGGAATAGAAAAGAGGAAGTTAAGCTTGAACAATTTTTGGAGATGCTAAAGAAGTTTTCAGTGGACATCCCCTTCGTTGAAGCTCTTGAAAGGATGCCGGGGTATGCTAAATGGATGAAAGATCTAGTTAAGAAGAAGTAAAAAGCTAGCCAAGACCTCTCCCAAAATTTTCAATATTGTAGTGCCATCACGAAGAAGTAGATAGTGTAGAAGTGGGAAGATCCGGGTGCGTTCACCATACCATGCAATGTTGGGAAACTTACATTTTCCAAAGCATTATGTGATTTGAGAGCTAGCATTTACCTGATGCCCCTTACCATATTCAGAAAGCTTGGCTTGGGCACTCTTGTCCCTATAAAGATGCGGTTGCTAATGGTAGACAGAACAATCAAGAAGCCCATAGGGATACTTTATGATGTGCTTGTCAAGGTAGATAAATTTATATTTCTTGCATATTTTGTTATACTTGATTGTGAGGTTGATTTTGCAATTCCTATCATCTTAGGAAGACCTTTCTTAGCCACAGGTCGAGCATTGGTTGATATGGAAAAGAGTTTACTTATTTTTAGGTTTAGTAATTGTGTTTCAAGTATACCAACAAGATAGAAAGAGTTGTGAATTGCAGGTCCCTCTCAATGATTGAAATGAGCGAGGATGATGAAGCGGAGAACCTAGTTGAGTTGAGGCTGGGAGTTAAACCTTTGCAGCTGTGTTGATGAATTTTAATGGTGAAAGAATTTCTTATCATGACAAAATAGTAAATGCTCTTAGAGTGTCATTAGGTTTAGGCGACAGGCTAGGTTAGAGTTGGATTTGTGAAACAGCGAAACACCACCTACAAAGCCTTCTGTAGAAGTCACACCTGAGTTAGAGTTAAAAGCACTACCTTCACATCTGAATTATACATACTAATGTTTTGATGTTCACACACCAATAAGAAAATAGTCACTGCCAGTAATTAACCTAACCAAAGGTTAGAGTCGAATCCACAGGGAATATGGGGCCCTACTACAAGAATCCACTACTAATCATTTCAAGTATAAATAACTAAAATCTCTAAATGGGTTAATTTTTGTGAATTCAAAAACAAGTAAAATAAACACTAAAATAAGACGCGAGGAAACACTCAAATTTTGGGGATAATTTGGGAATTGTGTTCACCATGGTTCGTTGACTCGATTTACCAGGGCAAGATAACTAAAATTGGAAATTCACATACAGGATGGTAACTTAGGTTCTTCGAGCCCTCTTGTGAAGGAAAAGGCCGAATTTGAGTGTCACTACCTTGGTCGGGTTAGTTATAGTAGGCGGTGTTTGGTGTTGGCCACTACCAAACTACAGTCATAAAAAAGAGAAATAGATAATACTTGCAAACCCCAATCATAGAAATGCAAGAAACCTAGGTTATTTCAAGTCAACTACTCATGATTCTTATAACCTCAAGTTGTGGGAGCTTAGCTTCTCATGGCTAAGGAAAAACAAGCAAAAAGGCATATTCAAGACATAAATGAATGTTTTACCAAAAACCTTAAAGAGTGTATGCACCACAAATTGCAAACCTAAAAGCTTGATTGATCAACAATGAGTACAAAGAAAGATTTGCAATCCCCAAAATGCATTTTCCAAGAGAAAATAATAAACTAATCTAAAACCCTAAAATATGCTTGAGAGAATATTCAAAGACAAGTTCTATGCTAAGAAATCTGGAATCTTCAATCCTCCTTTAAAAAGGACTAACTTAAGATATTTATAATGTTTAGAAGTAAACCCTAAAAATAACATAGAACAGACAGCTACCAGCTAGTATACCTTGCATGTATGACTCATAGGATGACCTATGAGTCGTAGTCGGGGTCTCATATTATGTTATTGGCATCTTTGACTGAATTGGTATGACCCACAAGTATGAGTTATTGTTTGAGCTATGACTCGTATATTCTTCTCGTAGTCTTGGGCTTAAGTTTTTGGTCCAACATTTTGGGTGTCTAATTCCTACTACGAATCTAGCTATATAAGTCATGGTGAGATTTATGACTTGTAGGTTGGCCTCGTAGAGGTGACCTCTATGTAGCAGATTTTTTAATTTTGGTCTTTAATTCCTGCTGTGACACACCCTATGACTCGTAGCTTGGGCTACGACTCGTAGGTGTGCTCATATGTCTTATGTTTTAGCAGAATCTGGAACTTTTCTTCAAAATCATGTCAACCTAACTTTTCTGCAAGACCAACACAAAGAACACATAAAAACCATAAAAAGTCGCATTAATAACTCACAAAATCCTTTATTTTAGCCATCAAATGAACTATATTTTGATAGTACATCAACACTGTCAACTTAGAATTGTTGCTTGTCCTCAAGCGATGACTCAATCTGCGCAGACAAAGAGAAATACATAGTAGTTATATTAATGGCATATACAACAACTCTTATGATTCAGGTACCCAACTACCATTTTTAAAATAGGTTTGCAAGGTTAGTAGGCAAAAATAGAACATAATGGGATATTGGCAATCCAACTATGACAAGCTAACAGCATCAACCGTCCACAATCGCTAGAGCAGTCATATGCTACTCAAGTAGTGCAAATGCTCTCACTAAAAAGAAGTCTCTCATACTCACTCAAAAAGCATTTAGAATTCAGGGACAGAGGAAGCATTCTCATTCTCACAATCAAAATTCATGCATAATGACTAACACCATAGGCTTGCCTCTGTATTCATCTTCTGGCTTGGTAATAAAGTGGATTGGATCAATTTAGGACTTATGGGCTTGTAACATAGGTTCAGAGACTTTGGTATGACATTTTAGGCAAGTAGTAACTAAAAGCTATCCTTGAACCATGTTTATCAACACTTTTCACTTTCTTAACCCTACGTTTTTTAATAAATCCATCCTTATTCTCTTGCTTTTGAACTTTTCGAGTGCTTTCTTTCTCCTTTTTAGTTTTACCTCAATTTTAAACTCATTTTTTGTTATTTTTCATAACTCAAGGCACTTTTCTTTTTCTTTTTCTTCACTCTATTCATAGTTTTTCAATTCTTGTTTGATTTCTCGACTAACCACCTTATTTATTATTACCTTACCATAATAAGGGCCACCGTCAACGTTGGCTTTTAGCTTTATGTGAAGTACATAATATCTAAGCCTCAAACCAGGGCCACCAACTGCAACCACCCTCAACTTAGGCCTTTGGCCTCAATCAAGGTTCACATTTTCAAGGATAGACCAGGGTCAATATCAAGGTATTTTATCAAACAAGGTTAAGTTAGCAAAGTGTGAAGAAAGAATGAATACATGAGAAGCTCAAAAAATAGTAATAGGGGATTCACTCACTTATTTGGTAGGTCATTTAGGCTAAAGTGTGTTCACTTAAAGAACAAAGGACTAAGATCCTTTCCATATCCACCACATCACCAAACTTATCTTAGAGTACTAGACAAGTTCTGAGTCCATACAAGATGTACTAATGTAACAAAATAAGCTCACAACACACATGCCATTGTATCCACAATCAAGTATAGATTCACAGGTCATACTTTCAACCTCAGCTTACCTTCACAATATTAGAACAAACATTGCCAGATACTAATATATGAATGCATCAATAACCATAATATCAAAGATTTTGAGGGTACTCAATTTTTTAAAAAACTTTAAAATGCAATTAAAGACTATGTATATTCCAACAGATAACACTACTATGAATTTACAGATTATCTACACAGCTTAAACTTGCCGGTTCAATTGAAAATTAAACATCCACAAGGAAAAAGAAGCACAACAAGAAAACCTTTAGATTAAAAATAGGGAAGTTATGGACTCGAGGTTACTCAGACTTTACCTTAATCTATATCTTCCCAAACCCCACCAAAATAAGATACTTTGTTCTCAAAGTAAAAACACATAGAATAGGTGCACGGGGCATACCTTGGGTTACCTCCCAGGAAGTGCTAATTTATTGTTATAGCATGACAAAAAGCTTGTATGTTCATACGTCATCAAGATCCCAATCTTCCACTGTCTTGATTTCTTCTATGTCACACATGTACTATTTGACCCTCTGACTGTTGACTCTGAAAGTGTTTCCATCCTTGCTTTCTAACTCGATGGCTCCATGTCTAAAAGCACGTGCTACTCTAAAGGGCCCCATCCACTTAGATTTGAGTTTGCCAGGAAACCACCTCAACCTGGAGTTGTAGAGTAACACAATGTCTCCTGAGGTAAATTAGCAATCTTCAATTCTGCGATCATGCTAAACTTTCATTCATTGTTTTTACAATGCGGAGCTCTCATATGCATGCAGTATAAATTCATTAAGCTCATTCACTTGCATCAACCTAGAAGCTACAGCTTCATACCAATCTAGATTCAACTTCTTCAATGCCTATAATGCTTTGTACTCAAGTTTAACCGACAGGTAAGAGGCCTTTCCAAACACCAGTTGGTAAGGGGACATTTCGATGGGAGTTTTGAAGGCAGTCTAGTAGGCCTATAAAGCATCATCCAACTTTCTTGACTAAACTGTGTGATTCACATTCATCGTTTTGGATAAGATTTGCTTTATTTCTTAATTTGATACTTTCACTTGCCCACTGGTTTGGGGATGATATGGGATTTCCACTTAGTGTTTCAAACCATATCTTTCAAGGAGAGCTCTGAACAATCTGTTGCAAAAAAGGGAACCCCCATCATTGATAATTGCCCGTGGTGTAACAAACTTAGAGAAAATGCTTCTCAAAGAAACTCGGTGACACTGTTACCCTCATTGTTTGGTAGAGCCATTGCCTCCACCCACTTAGTGACATAATCAACTACAACAAGTGTGTACTTGATACCATGAGATCTAACAAAAGGTCCCATAAAATCAATGCCCCAAGCATCGAATAGTTCTATGACCAAAATAGGATTTAGAGGGAGTTCGTGCCGTCATGTAACTCCATTCTCTCTTTGGAATCTATCACAAGACTTTACAAAATCATGGGCATTCTAATGTATAGATGGTCAAGCCATATTGCTACACTTTGTACGCAGTACGAGCTCCATTATGATGGCCACCTACCAATGAAGAGTGGCAGGTTTGAAGAATGCTCATCATTTCCACTTCTGGAATACATTGATGGATGATCCCATCTATGAAAATGTGAAATAAATATGGCTCATCCTAGAAGAACTTCTTGACATCATGCATAAACTTGCCACATCTATAGGTGATCAAATCAGGTGGCACTATCTCAGTCACCAAGTAGTTAGCATAGTCTGCATACTAAGGTATAAGATCATGTGAGGCTGCCAAAACTTTTTCATCAGGGAATGAGTCATTTATGTCAAAACCATTATCAAACTTCACCATAGCTTTATCTTCTAATCTAGAGAGATGATCAACTACTTGATTTTTTGATCCTTTTTTGTCAATCTCATCAAAGTTAAATTCTTGCAATAGAAGTACCCATCTAATCAGTCTTGGTTTTGTATCCTTCTTGGCTATCAGATATTTGAGCGTTGCATGGTCTGTATGCATAATCAGCTTGGCCCCTAATAGGTATGATCAGAATTTTTCAAAAGCAAAAACTAATGCAAGCAATTCTTATTCGATCACTGTATAGTTTTTTTGGGCCATATTTAATGCTTTGCTAGCATAATAAATTGGATACAAAACTCTCTCCCTTCATTGTCCCAACACTACACCTAGTGCAACCCCATCCACATCACACATTAATTTGAATGGCGGTGACCAATCTGGAGCTAAAATAATAGGTGTCGTTGTTAGCCTTCTTTTTAATTCTTCAAAGGCTGGCATGCAGGTATCACCAAACACAAACTTGCATCATTCTCCAATAACTTACACAAGGGCTGCGAGATCTTGGAGAAATCCTTTATGAATCGACGGTAGAATCCAGCATGGCCTAGAAAGCTCCTAATGCCTTTTAACAAATTTAGTGGTGGTAATTTTTCTATAACCTCAATTTTTTGCTTTATCCACCTTGATTTCCTTGCCTAAAAATTTGTGACCAAGTACGATGCCTTCTTTGACCATAAAATGGATTTCTCCCAATTTAGCACCAAGTGACTTTCAATACACCTCTGCAACACATCACGCAAATGAAACAAGTATTCTTTAAAGGACTGGCTAATAATGCTAAAATTGTCCATGAATAACTCAATAGTGCTCTCAACCATGTCTGAGAAGATCATACACCTTTGAAATATTGCTGGAGCATTACATACACCAAAAGACATTCTCTTAAATGCAAAGTTACTATAAAGACATGTGATTATTGTATTCTCCTTGTCTTTGGGCGTAATAACAATCTGATTGTACCCAGAATATCTATCAAGGAAACAGTACCACCCCTTTTCTGCTAATCTATCGAGCATCTGATCCATAAAGGGGCATAGGAAAATGATCTTTATCGGTAGAAGCATTTAGTTTTCTAAAATTCTTCTAGACTCTCCATATGGTGACTGGTCTCATGGGGATCAACTCATTCTTCGGATTAGGCACCACTGTGATACCTCTTTTTTTTGGAACACACTGCACTGGACTTACTTACTCACTGTTATCAATTGGGTAGATTACTCCTGCATCAAGCCACTCGATGATTTCTTTCCTTACTACCTCCTGCATTAGGGGGTTTAGCCTTCTTTGATGCTCAATACACAATTTATAATCTTTGACTAGTTGAATTTTGTGAGTGCATACCCCAGGGGGTATATGAATGATGTCTGCAATTGTCCATCCAACGACCCTTTTAAACTTCTTGAGAACCGAGACAAGGGTCTCTATTTGATCCTCACTCAAATCTATTGCAATGATTACAGGTAAAGTACTATTCTCTCCCAAGTATGCATATTCCATACGATGGTAATGCCTTTAGTCCTAACTCTGGTGGGGCTTTTACAAAAGGCTTAGTAGGTGGTGTTTCCCTATTGTATAACTACAGGTCCAACCTTGGTTGTTGCCTCGGCCAAAATGACAACCCAAAAGCATTTACCATTTCCTCATACTCAGGAATGTTGTCACTATCAAAATTCATCAACCTAGCAGGCAAAGGATCCACTCTGAGCCTTAATTCTATTAGATCTCCACTTCACTATTCTCATCCATTAAAATCATCGAAATGACTTAGAAATCAAAATTCTTTCTATCATGTTGATCAACTTGGAACACAACTACCGCTCCCCCAAGCCTGAAAGTGAGTATGCTCTTTTCCGTATCAATTAATACATGACCTGTGGCTAAGAAGGGTCTTCCCAAAATGATAGAAGCTGCAAAATCAACCTCACAGTCAAGTATAACAAAATTTGTAGGAAATATAAATTTGTCTACCTTTACTAGCACATCATACAATATCCCCACAAGCATGACCATTCTATCTGCCATCATCAACTCCATCTCCGTAGGGACAAGACTCCCCAAATTGAACTTTCTGAATATGGAAAGAGACATCAAGTTAATGCTAGCCCCCAAATCACATAGTCCTTTAGCAAATTCAAGTTCTCCTATAGTACATGGTATAGTGAATGCACCCGAGTCTTCCTGCTTTTGCACCAAAAACTTTGCAGTGATGACACTACAATGTTGAAAATTTTTAGAGAGGTCTTGACACAATTTTTTCTTTTACTTGACTAGATCTTTCATCCATTTGGAATGCTCCAACATCCTCTCAAGAGCTTTTATTATGGGGATGTCTACTGATAATTTCTTAAGAGTCACCCAGAACTTTTCAAACGTACCTTTCTCTTTCCTCTTCCCAAGACTTTGAGGAAAAGGAGGAGGGCACCTTGAAAAGGTTTTATATTTCTTGGGTTGCTTTTCAGTGTTGTATGCCTTGGTTTCCTATAGTTTCCATTTTCAACCATTTTCATAGGGGAATTTATAGTGCTATTGACACTTTGGGTCATGGCTGCCATGCAGTATCCTTCATTTTTAAGATTTTGAACCGTATTGCTTAGTAAAGTGCCTTTTTAGGTTTGGTTCAACTATGAAGAAACTTGGCCAAATTACTATTCAAGTTGCTTAATCACCACCGAGTGAGACTCTATTTCTTGGTCAATACTTGAAATATCCGCTTTCATTCCCGTTAAAGTCTCATCTTCATGGTAGGCTCACTTTAACAACTTCTCAAACATCTCTTCGATCCTGGAGTTGCTTGATCCAGCATCATGATTGTGAGTTGACATATAAGGACCATTCTTGTAGCCCTCTCTTCTTCCCCATTCGGCTTCTGACACACTCTCTCTCTCAAAGTATCCACCCGGTTGTCTCTATACACCCCATCATGGTTGAAGTTCTGACCTCGATTCTTAGACCCTTGTCTCCAATAGTTTGAATTGGACCCTTGGGGGTTGTTCCACAAACCTGTTGCTTGGTTGCTTACAAAATATGTATCATCATCAAAAAATGGATCATCATAGGTAGGAGCCTTCGGAGATTGGTGAGTGACTGCCTTGATAATTGCCTAATTTTGCTTTAAATTCAAGTCCATACTTGTGCGAAGTTGAGCAAGTTGCTCCATGATCTCTTTGTTTACCTTTGCTTGCTTATTATTGGTGTTAATCGTACAAAAAGGTTTCCTTGCACCTCACTCCCATTGCCCCCATGGTCTATTTGTTTTGGCCACTTGCTCCATTCTTGCAGCTATCAATGCAAAAGGTTGGTCAAAGAACATGCCTCCCATGATTATGTCAGCACAAGCTTGACTATTCTCGTCAAGTGCTCGATAGAAAATCTCAACGAAAGCATCATCAATAATCTTGTGATCTAGGACCATCCTCAAAAATTTAGTTAACCTCTCCTATGTTATGCTAATAGAGTCACCCAACAATTGCTCAAAGTTGTTGATTTGGTCTTTGAGCTTCAACCTTTTAGATCTTAGATAATATCTTTCAAGGAATACTCTTTGAAGCTCAGCCCAATTTGTAATAGTGCTCAGAGGAAGCTCAAACAACTATATAGGTGCATTGCTAGTCAATGATAGTGGAAACTCCTTAAACCAACAATATCAAGAGAAAGATTTTGTGTCCCCATGACACTCTTGCAAACAAACACCACATTTTGGAGATGATGGTGGGGATCCTCCGATGGTAGCCCTATAAATAGTCTGCGATTTTGGAGCATTTAGAGTAATCCACTCGATACTATGAACTTAGTATGTATCAGTAAAGGAGGCAACACTATATCACAGATAGTGTCTATAACCATAGGGTTCAATAGATATTGATTCCATATCTAAGCATTTTATTGAAATCCCTCAGCTGTGGCCTGTTAACCCTTGGTTGTGGATTCTACTCTCTACCCATAACCTCATTCGTATTCATATCCTTCTCAGCCTCGATATCCCCATTCATGTGAGCTATTCTTCTTGGTAGTCAATGGATCTCCAAATTGAGTGGAGCTTGGTGATGGTCATGCTCCAATCAGAAAGTGATTGCTATCAGTAATAAACCTAACCGAGGTTAGGGTCGAATCCACATGGAATATAGGGCTTGACTATAAGATTTCATTATTAATCATTCCTAGTATCTGTAACTACAATCTCTAAAAAAGGGGGGGGGGGTTGTGATTCAAAAAACAACATAAAATAAATGCTAACTAGATTATAGGAAAAATGCTCAATTTTAGGAACAACTTGGGAATTGTGTTCCCCATAGTTCATTGACTCAATTACCCTAGATAACATAATTATGATTAGTGAATTGCATGTAGGAGGGTTACTTAGGTTCTTCCAGCCCTCTTGTAAAGGTGAAGGTCGAATGTCACTATGGCGCTTGGTCGGCTATCATGGCATGCCAACTAACCATTACCTATTATCCCAGTCAACCTCCCCATTGTCAGGTTTGGTCGATTAGATGGGAACACATCAATCAAATTCTATCATATATTTCTCTTTTTGTATTTATCACTACCTTGGTTGGGCTAGTGATGGTAGGCGGGGTTTAGTATTGGCCACCGCAAACTACAATCATCGTGAAGGGAAATACATAATACTTGCAAAACCCAATCGTAGAAATGCAAGAAATCTAGGTTATTTCAAGTCAACTACTCATGATTCCCACAACCCCAAGTTATGGGTGCTTAGCTACTCATGGCTAAGGCAAAAAAAGCAAAAATGCATATACAAGACATAAATGAAAGTTTGACATAAATGAAAGTTTTACCAAAAATCATGAAGAGTGTAGGCACGACAAGTTGCAAACCCGAAAGCTTGATTGATCAACGATGAATACAAAGCAAGATTTGTAATCCCCAAAATGGGTTTTCTAAGAGAAAATAATAAACTAATCTAAAACCAAAAAATATTCTTGAGAGAATATTCAAAGGAAACTTCTATCCTAAAAAATTTGGAATCTCCAATCCTCCTTTAAAAAAGACTAACTTAAGATATTTATTGTGTTTACAATTAAACCCTAAAAATAACACAGAAAAGGCAACTGCTAGCTGGTATGCCTTGCAGATGTGACTCGTAGGACGACCTACGTGTCATGGCCAAGTCTTGTATCAAGTTTTTGGCATCTTGGACTGAACTAGTATGAACCACAGGTATGAGTCATTGCTTGAGCTACAACTCGTATGTTTTTCTCGTAGTCTTAGACTTTAGTTTTTGGTCCAACATTTTGTCTCTCTGGTTCCTGCTATGAGTCCACCTATATGAGTCGTGGTGAGACTTATGACTAGTAGGCTAGATTTGTATGGGTGACCTCCACTTATTAGATTTTTGAGTTTTGGTCTTTAATTCTTGCTATGACACACCCTATGACTCGGTGCTTGGGCTATGACTCATTAGTGTGCTCGTATATCTTATGATTTAGCAAAATATTCAACTTTTATTCAAAATAATGGCAACCTAACTTTTCTGCAAGATCAACACAAAAAATACATAACAACCATAAAAAAGTTGTATTAAGAACTCACAAAATCACTTGTTTTAGGCATCAAATATATTGTATTTTGACAGGACATCACATACCTTGGAGAAAGTAGAAAACTGCTAGTCATAATTGCAACCCATTTAAGTAAAGTCCAAACAGAGGCCCTCGTCTCCATTCTCAAGCAATTCAAAAGGGTCATTGGGTGGACGATTATAGATGTATTTGCATAACCCCTAGGATATGCACTCATAAGAATTAATTGGTCAAGGATTACAAATCTAGTATCGAACATCAGAGACAGTTGAACGCCCCAATGAAAGAGGTTGTGCTGAAAGAAATCATCAAGTGGTTCGACGCAGAAGTAATCTACCCAATCGCTGACAATGAATGACTTAGTCTAGTGCAGTTTTTGCCAAAGGAGGGAGGTATCATAGTGGTGCGTAATGCAAAGAATGAGTTGATTCCTATGCGGTCACCAAATGGAGTGTGTGTATAGATTATATAAAACTGAATGCTTCCACCGAGAAAAACCATTTTCCTATGCCCTTCATAGATCAAATGCTTGATAGATTAGCAGAGAAGGGATGATATTATTTTCTTGATGGATATTCCAAGTATAATTAAATTGTTATTGCACCCTCGGATCAAGAGAAGACAACTTTCACATGCCTACATGGTACCCTTGCATTTAAGAAAATGCCTTTTGGACTGTGTAATGCTCCAGCCACATTTCAAAGTTGCATGATGTCTATTTTCTCGGACATGGTTAAAGGCACTATAGAGGTGTTCATGGATGATCTTAGTGTGGTTGGACAATCTTTTGAAGAATGTTATCTAGATTTGTGTGACGTGTTACAGAGGTGTGTTGAGAGTCATTTGGTGTTCAATTAGGAGAAATATCATTTTTTGGTCATAGAAGGCATCGTGCTTGGTCACAAAATTTCAGGCAAGGGAATCGAGATGGATAAAGAAAAAATAGAGGTTATCAAGAAACTGCCACCACCAATCTCTATGAAAGGTATTAGGAGTTTTCTAGGCCACGCAGAGTTCTACCAATGTTTTATAAAGGATTTTTTCAAGATCTCGCAACCCTTGTGCAAGTTGTTAGAGAAAGATGCCAAGTTTTGATTTGATGATACATGCATGCAAGTCGTCGAAGAATTGAAAAGAAAGTTGACTTTGGCACCTATTATTATGGTTCTGGATTGGTCAAAACCATTTGAACTAATGTGTGACGCAAGTGGGGTTAAGCTAGGTGTAGTGCTAAGGCAGCGCAGGGATGGGATTCTACATCCTATCTATTATGCTAGCAAATCACTTAATATGGCCAAAAAAATTATACTATCACAGAACAAGAATTGTTCGCCTTGGTTTTTGCCTTTGAAAAATTTTGTTCATATTTGTTAGGAGCTAAGGTGATAGTGCACACAAATCACACAATGCTCAAATATCTGATTGCAACAAAGGATGTAAAATCGAGATTGATTAGATAGGTACTCCTCTTGTAGGAATTCAATTTTGATATGATTGACAGAAAGGGGTCAGCAAATCAGGTAGCTGACCATCTTTCTAGATTGGAAGATGAAGCTATAGTGAAATTTGATGATGGACTTGAAATCAATGATTCATTCCTCAGTGAAAGAGTTTTGGCGGCCTCACATGATCTTATACCTTGGTTTGCAGACTATGCTAACTACTTGGTGAGTGATATAGTGCCTCCTAATTTGAACACCCATCAACGTTGAAGTTTATACATGTTACAAATAAGTTCTTCTGGGATGAGTCATACTTATTTCGTATTTGTATGGATGGGATCATCCATGAATGTGTTCCAGAAATTGAGATGATGAGTATTCTTGAAGCATGCACTCATTATTGGTGGGTGGCAATCACAATGGAGCTCAAATTGCTTAGAAGGTGCTACAATGTGGCTACTATTAGTCATCTATACATCAAGATACCTATGATTATGTTAAGTGTTGTGATATATGCCAAAGAGAGAGCAGGGTTTTGCACGACATGAAATTTCACTAAATCGTATTTTGGTGATAGAACTATTTGTTATTTCGGGCATTGATTTTATGGGGTCCTTTGTTAGCTCTCATGGTAATAAATACATTCTTATTGTAGTTGATTATGTTTCTAAATAGGTAGAGGTCTAGCCTTACCAAACAATGAGGGCAAGACTGTTATTGGGTTTCTCCGAAGAAATATTTTTTCCAGGCTTGGTATAACTTGGTTAAATATTAGTGATAGAGGTTCTCTCTTTTGCAATCGATCATTCAAAGCTCTCCTTGAAATGTATGGTGTGAAGCACCGAGTGGCAACCCCGTACCATCCCCAAACAAGTAGGCAAGTGGAAGCATCAAATAGGGAGATAAACCAAATATTATCCAAAACAGTGAATGGGAATTGCACTAATTGGACAAGGAAGTTGGACGACGCCTTATAGGCCTACTGCACAGCCTTCAAAACTCTAATTGATATGTCTCCATATCAATTGGTGTTTAGAAAAGCGTATCATCTATTAGTTGAACTTGAGAACAAGGCACTATGGGCACTGAAGAAGTTAAATCTAGACTGGAATGAAGCAACAACATTAGATTAATACAACTAAATGAACTTGATAAATTTAGGCTGCGAGCATATGCGAGTTTTTCATTGTACAAGCAAAGGATAAAATATTATCATGATCAAAAAATTGAGAACCGCCAATTTTCTCTAGGAGACATAATTTTGCTTTATAACTTTAGGTTAAAGTAGTTTCTCGAGAAACTCAAATCCAAGTAGATGGGACCTTTCTGGATGGTATGCATTTTTAGTTAGGGAGCCATCGAATTAGAAAGTAGGACGAAAAAATCTTCAAAGTCAATGGTCAGAGGGTCAAACTATACATAGGTGATATGAAAGAAATCAAGATAGTGGAAGATTGGGACCTTGAAGAGGCATGAGTACAAAAAAGTTTCGGTCGTGCTGCGATAATAAATCAGGCGCTTCCTAAGAGGCAACCCAAGGTATGCCCCTTGTACCTCTTTTTCTTGTCTCTACTTTGAGGAAAAATTATTATAGTTTGAGGGTGTATGTGAAGTTATGGAATAAGGTGAAGTTTGATTAGCCTAGAGTCCACAACTTTCCCCAGTTTTGATCCCAAGGTTTTCTTGCCGTGTTTCTTTTTTCTTGTGGATGTTTTAATTTTTTGTTGAACCAGCATGTTTAGGTAGTGTATATAATGTGTAAATACATAGTAGTATGGTATTTTGGCATATACATAGTTTTTAAATGCTTTTTTAATGGTTTAAAAAATTTAGGTACCCTCAAAATTTTTGAGATTATTGGTTATTGATGCCATCATGCATTTTGATTATCTGGTGATGTTTGTTCTGATAATGTAAAGATAAGTTGAGACTGGAAGCATGACCTGTGAGTCTATACTTGATTGTGTGTGCAAAACCATGTATGTTGTAAGCTTATTTTGCTGTATTCATGTATCATGTATAGACTCAGAACTTGCCTTGTCACTCTAAAATTGGTCTGGTGATGGTTGATTTGGAAAGGATCTTAGGCCTTTGTTCATTTAGTGAGCCTACTCTTGCCTAAATGACCTACCAAATGAACTAGTAAATCCCTTGTTCCAAATGTTTGAGCCACTCATGCACTCATTCTTTCTTGATACTTAGCTAACTTAGCCGTGTTTCATGAAATACCTTAATATTAGCCCTGATCTATCCTTGAACACGTGAATCCTAATGGAGGATGAAAGCTTAAGTTGAGGGTGGATTCAAATAGTGGACCTGGTTTTGGGAATAGATGTTGTGCACTTCACCTCAGGCCAAAAGCCTAAGTTGAGGATGACCCTTATTTTGGTAAATAATGAAAATAAGATAGTTAGTTGGGAAAGAGAGAAAGAAATTCATGAGCCTGGTGAGGAAAAAGAAATGAAAAGTGACTTGAATTGAGAAAAATTAGCAAAAGTGAGTTCAGAAATAAGGCACAGCTGAAAAGAGAAAGAAGTCACCCACGGAAAGCCTGAAACAGGAGAATAAGAGTCGATTTGGTGAAAATGGTTGGGTTATGAAGGTAAAGTGTTGGTAAACATGGTTTAAGAATAGCTTTTAGTAACTACTTGTCTAAAATGCCATACCAAATCCCCATGAGCCTATGTTACAAGCCGTTACGTCCTAACATGATCCAAATCCACTTTGTCGCCAATTCAAAAATTAAGTATAGGGGAAAGCCTATGGTGTTAGTCATTTTGCGTGAATTTCATTTGTGAGAGTGCGAATGCTTCTGTAGTTCCTAAATTCTAAATGCTTTTTGAGTGAGTCAGAGGGACTTCTTTTCTGTGAGGACATTTGCGCTACTTGATTGGCATATAACTATACCAGTGATTGTGGATGGTTGACACTCCTTAGCTTATCATAGTTTCCTTACTAGATACATCTTTGTGTTTTTATTTTGCTTAGTAGTTTTGCAATCTTGTCTTGAAAATGAAAGTTGGGCACCTGAATTAGAGTAAATGATATATATGCCATTAGTATAACTGCTATGTGTTTTTCATTGTCTACTTAGATTGAGTGATCGCTTGAGGACAAGCAGTAATTCTATATTGAGAGTGTTGATGTGCTATCAAAATACAACACATTTGATACCTAAAACAAGGGATTTGTGAGTTCTTAATGTGACTTTTTATAGTTTTTATGTATTTTTGTATTGTTATTGCAGAAAAGGTAGGTTGGCATGATTTTGGAAGAAAATTGCAGATGTTTGCTGAAGTACGGGATATACGACTTCACCTACGAGTCGTAGCCCAACCTATGAGTCATAGGATAATCTTGTAGCAGGAAATAGAGTGTAAATATCAGAAAATCTTCTAAGTGGAGGTTAGCCCTACGAGGCCATCCTATGAGTCGTAGGTCTCACTACGACTCGTATAGGTAGACTTGTAGCAAGGAACAGAGAGACAAGTCTTAGGACAAAAAACAAATGGCCTATATTATAAGAAGGGCATATAAGTCATAGCTCAAGCAATGACTCATATGAGCGGGTCCTAATAGTCAAGTCCAAAATGCCAAGTGCCTAATACGAGACCTTGATTATAACTCGTAGGTCACCCTACGAGTCGTACCTGTAAGACATACCTGCTGCCAGCTCTCTTTTCTGTGTAATTTTTAGGGTTAAATTTGTAACTACTATATATGCTATATGTTAGGATTTATTTTAGAGGATCCCATATTTGGAACATTGAATATTGCCTTTGAATATTCTCTCTGGAATATTTTAGGGTTTCAGCATATATTTTAATTTTCTCTTGGAAAACCCACTTTTGGGGACTGCAAATCCTACTTAGTATTCATTCTCAATCTATCAAGCTTGTGGTTTGCAACATGTGTGTATCACTCTTCATTACTTTGGGTAAAATTGTCAACTATGTCTTGTATTTGTATCCTTATTGGTTTTGCCTTAGCCATGAGTAGCTAAGCATCTACAACTGGGGGTTATGGGAACCATGGGTAGTTAATTTGAGATGGTCTAGATTTATTGCATTTCTATGATTGGGATTTTGCATGTCTTGTCTATTTACCTTCATTATGATTGTTGTTTGGTGGTGGCCAATACCAAACCCTGCCTACTATCATGATCTCGACCAAGGTATTGACAAATACAAAAAGGAGAGTAGATGACATGATTCGATTAATGTATTCTCATCTAATAAACCAAACCTGACCAAGGAGAGGTTCACTGGGAGAATAGGTAATTGTTAGTTGGCACACCATAGTTGCCGACCAAGCTCCATGGTGAAAATTTGGTCCAATTGTAGTTATGTTGTCTAGGGTAATTGAGTTGGCGAACCATGGGGAACATAATTCCCAAGTTGTCTCTAAAATTGAGTGTTTCCTCACATAGTAGTATAGTATTTATTTTACTTCTGTTCTTAAATCACAAAATCCCCCCATTTGGAGACTTTAGTTATAGATACTCAAAATGATTAACAGAAAATTATTATAGTCAAGCCTTGTATTCCCTGTGGATTCGACCCTAACCTTTGATTAGATTAATTGCTAACAACAATCGCTTTCTTATTGGAGCGTGAACATCATCAGTAGGCTGCCAAACCAACCTGCTTAATATCACATATGTGCATGACCTGAAATACTTTCTAGAGCTCCTCATAAAAGTTCTCAAGATCCTCCTTCACATTAGACCCCATGAAATCAGGTGGGTTCATCCTTAGAAACTCACGAACCCAAGCAATATCCGATCCATCATTCCTACCATATCAGTTGCGACCTCCCTGAGTAGTGACCGCTTGTGCCAAAGTCAGGATAGCCTGGAGGAGCTCAGCATTGGAGATGTCTGCTTTCTATGGCAGCTCAACTCGCACAGTTGGACCTCTAGGTTCCTCAAGAATTGGGCTAGGTTGGTTAGCATTTCTCCTAGTTAAGCACCCTCTGCGTTTACTAGTCTGTAGGCTCTATGTGGAGGCATGATTTGAAAAATAAGGCACAGACACACAAGTTAGAAGGGGAGTGATAGAGGTAAACTTTGAAGCACGAGGGGGAAGTAACAAATGATAATAACTCTTTCTAATGCCCTGTAGCCTCCCTATTATAGATGTAGCATTCTTCACACCCATAATACGCACTCTACTAGATATAGTTCCATAGACTCCCTAGGAATTTTGAACACTTTGCTCTGATACTAAGTTTGTTATGCCCTGAGTTCACACCCTAGACGTCGTTGGCACTGAGAACCATTTCTGGTCCCAAGCAAACCACTTGGCCTGGCTACTTACTTAGCTAAAGACTTAAATAATCATGAAAGTTCTTTAAATCAACATGCTAATATTATCAAATTATCTAAATAAACAGAAATGAGAAACAACTCAACAATAATTCAATCAAACAAGAACAGAGGTACTTGACAAATAATCTATGGAACCTCTACTAGAATAGTCAAAAACTACTACCGGGATAGGCCCATAATAGCCACAATTGAAAAGAAAAATGCTAGAAATAGAAACATAAATAATAACTCTAAGGCTCTAGTTGGTAGGAGGCCTCACTAATAACTGAGTGCGGGTCTAGTCCTCAACGAAGTCTGCATCATAAAATGATACAAGTCCTAAGGATGTCATTACATAGAATGTATAGCATATAAAATGCCCAAAATAGAAACTCAAAGTTATGCAATATTTCTCAAAGTACTTAAATCATAACTCAGAATAAAATAACATAAGTAGTAATTACTCTGTATGCTGAAAATAAACATGCTGAAAATCTATATGTAAAACTTAACTTGCTTTAACTTGGGGGAGTTTCTCTTAATGACAACCACCACTATAAGCTTCGTGGTGATACAATATCTTATCCACACTGCTAGAGCCATCCCGTACTTTGACGGGGTAGGGGACGAGAAACTAGGGGAGTGGATCCATTCCAAACCTAGGCAATCTCAATGGCAAGTGAGGAGCTGTACCTTAGTACAATCTTGTCCTATGCTTGCTACGTAGTTTATGAGTTTAAGTTATTAATTCTACTCTCACTCATATCAGTGATCCATACTACTCCTAAAGAGACTTGTATATAGCTCATAACTTAAGAATAAGACTTCTTAACATAAGTCTTGGTCTTTTGGGAACTTGGCCCAACTTAAGTTTTTCTGAAACTTTTTCTCTACCTTACTACAAGTAGTATCATTACACTTTTATCAAAATAAAGATAGTTTGGAAATTTTAACTGTGAACATTTAGCTTATCTCCAAAATACGAATAAAGTTTTCAGGTATGTCTCATAATCATAGTTCTTGTTTCAGTAAATTGACTTAGTAACCATATCAGTAATGAACATGATTTTTACGAGGAAAATCTTCAATAATAGGAAGTTTGAAGCACTCAAGTAGTCAGGGTAAATAATAAATATCAACTCAAAAGCATGAAATTTGGGTCAAGATTTGTAGTTAAAACATGATAAAATTACGTAAGGAAACTTTTGGATAGCCTTACATACCAGAGAATTCAAATTCTTGGAAGATAATCGAAGAGATTCTTGGGGGTCTAGATGGGTTCTTGATTCTATGCTTGGGTTTCTTGAAATTACTCTGACGTTAATGAAGAAGTATGCCTTTTTATGAATTAATCAGGCGAAACCCGACTTATTAAGATTTAAGAAGGGTAGGAAAAGACAAAACTACCCCTCCTTAAATAAAAGAAAAAGTTTTCTGCCTAATACAACATGTTCGCATCACGCTAGGGGTGAGGACATGTGTGTTTCACCTTTTTTTTTTGTGAATTCCAGTTTTCCGCCAAAATCTTAAAGAAAATGCTAAGTGTTGGTCCTCGTCCCAGGCGCGTCGCGCCTTGCGCTTGAACCCTCACTGCTTGGAAGTTAATTACTGAAAATTTATTTTGACTCGGTTGATCTAAACTCGAATGCAGACCATTTTCCCACTCATTTTTTTGAGCTGATCACAAATTCGGTCTCGTATTTATGAACGTAGCATGGGAAGATGCATTATGTGCATGGTTCCTTTATAGAGGTATTTTTGTAATTTCACAAGGTGTCACGCATGTAGATTTCTAGTGAGGGACAATTTGATGAAGTTGAAACCAACGAACATGTAGTATGAGTCATAGATCAATTTATAAGTCCTAAGGTGAAGTCGTAGAAGAGAAGTCCAAAATCCCAAGAGTTGATTACGAGACCCTAACAATGAGTTGTAAAAGACATTACGAGTCGTAGAGACCTTTTGTGGCATCCATCGACCAATTTATCTATTTTATTAGGAATTAACAATAATTATGATAAATATTATTTTCAAGTTATTGTGCTAGGGTGGGCGTCATTATTCAGTACTTTTAGGGTTCGTACTTGGAGAACCCAAACTTCATAGAGAAGATAGTGAGAAAACACTTATGGGTAAATTTGATCTTGAAGCTTGTGATTCTCATTATTCTGGGATTTGCTTGATTTCAATTCAATTGGGTAAGTGTTTAATATATTTTCTCAATTCATAATTTCTTCATCTACCCATAACATGAGTAGCTAAATTCATAACTAGGGTTCTGGGAACTATGACGAACTAACTAAGTAAAACCGAGTAATTTACAATTCTTGGAATGGGTATATACATATATTAATCAATTCTCTTTGTTTCTCATGTTTTATAATGGTGTCCAATATTAGAATCCATCGAGTATTCTTGACTAGACTAAGGTAGTAATAAATAGGAAAAGAGATTGATTAACAGGATTCAACTGATGTGTTCTTGTTTAATCAAGCGAACTGGGCCAAGGGGAGTTTGTACTGGGACTTATAAGTAATGTCTAGTGTTACACACTATAGAGATGGTCTAAGTCGTATAGTAAAATTCACCTCTTACCTTTGACGAAAGGGCGTGATGAACTAAAATTACTATCCTGTATGCTATACACTAGACACGAATTGGCTTATCCGGTGATACTAAGTTGGGAAATCATGGGGAACATGATACCCTATTTGCTCTCTGTTATTTATTATCTCTCGTGATAGTTAGTTTAGTTTACTTTCTCATTGATTATTGTAAACTCCCTCCCTCTTGGGTAATTGACTTGGTTAACTACTTCAATTGCTTATTCGTGAATTTGTCTTGAGTCAACGTATTTTCTATTGGTTCGACCCTAACCTTGGTTAGGTTTTATATCTTGACAACGATCATTTTATCCTCTAAAAAGGAGTTATAACTTAGGCAACATCAAGATTTTGGCATCGTTGCAAGGGAATACGACTAAACTTATATGGATTCATTAAGTAATTTGAGTGTTAATCCCTAGTTCCCTTTGTTTTACTTTTCTTTTGGTTTTTGTTTCTTTACAAGGTATATGAGTAGTGTATGCCAAACACTCAGAGTCAAGGTAATCCCTTAATTCCATTTGATTAGAAGATCCACAAAATTACAAGAAGAATAGCGCAAGGAATGCTAATAATGCAGCTAATGCAGCTTTGAAACGGGGCAATATGATGATTATAGGGATAAAAACCCACCTCCTATGGAGAACATTCCACAACCTCAAGAGTTCAATGCCAATGCTTACCAGTGGAAGCAGTACAAGTTGAACCCCATGGCTATGGATGTGATGGGAGCTATTGTGTTGCCACCACTGCCAGCAGACACAAAGTTCACAGTCTCTAGTGAGTTACTTCATATGCTGCAGAACTGTGGGCTATTTGCAGGCTTACCATCAGAGGATCCACATAGCCATTTGCACAATGTGGCATTTGTTTGTAAGAGTGTGATGGGGAGATAAAATCTATCTATGAATGTTGTGGGACTTCGTATCTTCCCATTATCTCTCACAGGCAATGTTGTATTATGGCTATCTGAGCTCCTGCAAAGTTAAATCACTAGCTGGGCAGATTTGTAGAAGGCCTTTTTGGAGAGGTACTTCTCGAGATCGAAGAATCTCAAGTTGAAGGACCAGATCAATAATTTTGATCAACTTCCTAGTGATTTGATAAGCAATACTTGTAAGTGATTTACTAAATGTTTAAGGAACCTCCCTAATCACATGATAGTTGATGATGCCTTGATAGAGATCTTCTACTGTGTCGTTGATGGGAACAGTCAGGCTTGTGCTGATACTATCATTGGGGCATGTTTCTAGATCAACCATTTGTAAGGTTTGTTGAGCATATGGAGCTAGTAGGAATCATACATGGTGACAGAGGTATAGAGCTTCCACGAAGAGTTCATGTGCTGTCAGTGTGGGTTCAGAGCAAGCTAAAATTGATGAAAAGATTATGTAACAACTTTCTTAGCTTTGCACAAGCATAGATATAGTGATCAAACAAAACCAATAGAGAGTAAATGTAGTGGTTCACCAACCACAATGTGAACACATGTACGAGGAACCATACTATGAGCAGGATGCATGTTTTGTGAATAATCAGACAGAGGGTTTCCAGACTAATGCCCAAGGGTCCAATCATGACTATTAGTGCCAAGGTCAAGTAAACTAAGGTCGGAACTATAGTATAGATGGAGCATAACTAGGGTGGTTACTATGATAGGAACAAGGGTCTAGATGTAGATTGGGTTGTAGAGAAGGCTACATAAATGGTCCTTATATACCACTATACAACTTTAATGTGGGTACAGGTAATTCCACAATTGAGGAGATGTTTGATCACTTGTTGAAAAAGGCTGAGACACAAAATGAAACTCAAAGGGGTATGAAATTAGATATTTCAAGCATAAATTAGAAAATAGAGTCTTATTCTGTGGTTGTTAAACAACTTGAACAAAAACTTAGTCAAGTGTCAACTCAGTTGAATCAACATCATAAGGGTACATTGCCTAGAAACACAGTGCAAAATCCTAAGAATGAGGGACAATGTATGGCGGTTACTACTAGGGGTGGCAAGAGCACTATTGATCCTCCTATACCAGTTGATAAGGAAGATATTCGTGAGGAGATGGTTGCAATAAAGGATGTAGATGAAAATGATGATCATGGTAAGGATATGGTGAGTGAAGCAGCTGAAGAGCCATAGAAGCTTAAGCCCGTCCCTAGGTCTCCTTATCCTTTTCCTTCAAGAATCAAAAAGAGGGAGGAGGAAGACAAGTTCAAGCACTTTCTCTCCATGCTTAAGCAACTATATATCAATATACCTCTCATTGAGGTTTTGGGGAAAATGCTAGGCTATGCAAAGTATATGAAGGACTTGATCACCTAGAAGCACACTCTGAGTCAGGAGCTTTCTCAAGAGTTTCAATATTGTAGTGTTGTCACTATGAATCCTTTAGCTGACAAGTATAAATCTCAAGGTGATTTCATCATACCTTGCACTATAGGTGATGTGGAGTTCGCACAAGCAATATATGATTTAGGTGCAAGTATTAATCTGATTCCCCTTGCGATCTACAAGAAGCTTGGATTGGAAGCCCCTACTCCTACTAGCATGCAGTTGTTAATGGTAAATATAATGGAAGAAGCCTATGAAGGTACTTTATGATGTGTTGGTTAAAATAGAGAAATTAATAGTCCCTACAGACTTTGTGATTCTAGATTGTGAGGTTGGCTTCAATATCCCAATCATCTTGGGAAGACCATTTCTAGCTACTGGGCAAGCTCTAGTGGATATGGAAACTAGTCAACTCAAGTTTATATTGAATTACGAAGAAGTTATCTTCGATATCTGTCAGTCCATGAAACATCCAGATGAGCTCAAGAGTGAAGTCTAGGAAATTTGCAAAGTCTGAGTAACAAATTTTTTTGAGTCGTGATACAATAATAAATCAGGTGATACTTGGGAGGCAACCCATGGTTTTTGATATAATAGCATATTATAGGTTTATTTTCAGTTGTTGGAGTCATAGGTAGTTCTATTCTTGTGTTTTGATTGTAATTTTGGACAATGGGTTGGTTGCATATAATGTAACAGTGTATTTCATGAAGAGTATACAGGAACAGGACTAAGTTAGCAAAATTGGCTAAGAAAAGCATCAGGCTAAGTTTCTACAACTGGTCTACACATAGTGAATCAGGTTACAACTTGTACACCATCTCTTAGAGATTACTATTAAGCAAGAAAATTATGCACTCCAATCCATAAGCCAACGTTATGATTCATAGATCAACCTACAAGTTGTTAATGGGGTTCATGGACCCAGGTAAGTTTTTTGAAATTTTTCTAAATATGAAGGGTTCGACGAAATCATTACTTATGAGCCATAGAGTCATCTTCGACTTATAATTGATGTTTTATAGACCTAGGCCTAGTAACTTTTTTAGACAACCAACTAAGTATATAAAGAGGGGTCAAATTATTTTGACCCCTATATGACCTAAATTGACTAAAATTTACCTAGCTTTCCCTTCCTCTCCATTTCTTGATCAATTTTTGGCCACAATGTTTTTCGATAGGATTTGCAGCAGCTAGGGTTTTGTGTTCATTCAACTTCTCTCTTTTCTTCAAGTTAATCTTTACTCTTGCTAAGTTCTCAGTTTAATTTTAATCTGTAACTTTGCCTTGCTTAATTGGTTGATTTCAAATTTGATGGGTATGGTATTTAGACATGTAATCTTTGTGTGAATTTGAAGTGTGTTATGAGAGATTGGGTTGCCCATAGTTGAATTGTTACTTGAATCCAGAATTGGGTATTTTGGCCTCTGCTTGTTAATTGGTGTGCCTATTGAATCATCTATCATGTTTTATTAAATGTTATTGAATGGTTATTTCTTGTAAAGTTGATGGTTGATGACATAGGTACATAACAACTTGAATGAATTAGGGTTAGTCAGAATGATATGATAATTGATGCTTAATCATATTCGATAGGGTGATTATATGTTGAAATTGTTGGGTAGGGTTGTATCATTGAAATCATGTGGGTGAGTGTGTTGTTGCTTCGATGCTAATAGAATTAGTGGGTGAAAATGTCTTTTGGTTCCTTGTGATAGACTTAGAAGCTCAGATGACTGAGATTTTTGATCCATGAGTGTCTTTTATGACCCGTAGACCAATCTATGAGTCAGAATTGCCCCTCGTATAGAATTCTAGAAACTTGATATTTTTGAGTTTCCGTTAGATGAGACCTTTTGTGAGTCATAGATCACTTTATGATTTGTATATAGGTCTTGTGGACTTCTGCCTGAATCTAATTATTCACTAGAGTTCTTTATGGGCCAGGTCTATGACTTGTAAACCACTTTATGAGTCGTACCTGGTCTCCTAGATTTTTCCAGTGGCAAAAATTGTTCTGAACTTCTGAGATAAGAAAGAACTTTACGACTCATAGTGTTCACTATGACTCGTAAAGGGCTTTCATAGAACCCTTCTACAACTATACTCTGATGATTTTTGTATTTAATTTCTTATTTCATGGGGCTAACCATGGTATGTTTATGTCTATATTTAGGTATTATGCCCCAAATGGTAAACGCTCTGTGATCGAAGCTATAAGCAGGAGGCCCAGGGATGAGCCTTCAGATGAGGATCATTCTAGTAGGAAGCAACTCCCTCAATCGAGTGGGTCATTAGAGATACTTGATGCCAGCCAGACCCAGTAGATTCTGTACCATAGACTAGAGCAACCACCAAAGATGGGCACACTCAAGTTCCAGTTGCTAGTCCTTCCCAGTTGGAAGAGGGAGATAGTGACTAGAGTAGGAGAAGCATGCCATAGATGACTCCATTTGGAGAGGAGTCCAATTCAGAGGAGGGCTCCTAGGAAGGAGAAGATGCCAAGTCCTCCATAGCACCATCATTATCATCATCACCAGATATCTCTACTAGCCGGTGGTATGTCCAGGCATGGAGGTGATATATTTAAAGGGCATGCAGCCAAAAGAGTGGGCCAAGCCATATTATTCTATCTATTAGGAGTCCAAGGTGATTTCTACTGGACTTATTTGTGTCTCCAATATAAAGGACACGCTGGTTGGTTATGGCCTCATGTAGCTAGCGGAGTCTCTTGGTTAGTGCTTCCCAATTTTGGTGAGGGAGTCATACACATCCTGCACAGGCAACATCCATCTCAGTCTTTCTAAGTGGATGAAACCTCTCACTTAGCCCTGATTGACAGAGATACGAGTGAGAGGTCTATGAGTAGACATTTCAAAGGAGACTATTCCTCATTTGCTTTTTGGTCCTGAGTACCGTGCCCTCAGATCCACAATGGTGTTTGATTACAGGTTGGGGAAGGCTAGGAACCCATTGATTATGAAGGATCTTGAGCACCAAACCACACTTTTTAGATGGTTGGCTAGTCATATTGCAAAGCAGGGTCCAGAACTTGCTTAAGTCACCACCCGCATAGAGCCTATTATTAAGGCTTCGCTTAGCTTCCCTGCCAAATTTTGGTAGGTCATTATTCGGTCATCTATCCAGCCAACCTTGGTGGATATTCTCTTATGCCGGAGTGTGCGGTTTTGGTTTCCAGCATCTTAGCTTGCTATGATATAGAATGGGCCTGCCTTATAGCCGAGTAGATACATATGGCTGTATTGAAGAGGGCTACTTCCATCCCGTTCCCTTGTTTGATCTACAAATTCTGTGTACAGTCTAGGGTGGAGATACTACACTAGCTGGACAGTTTGGTAGAGTCCCAATATACTTTGGAGCCTAGCCTGATCAAGGTTGATGAGAACCTGGTGGCACTTTGGCGAGCACAACCTCCACCTTTGCCAGAGATGTTCACCCCGATGCCAACATCTAAGGGATCTGAGAGAGACACCACCACTGCTGCAACTACTACAGAGGAGAGGCCCTCGTAGCATAGTACAAATAAGGAGAGCAGGCCCACTATTGTTGATACTACACTAGAGGCCACTACTTCACAGACTCCTATAACAAGCATGGACTACGTGTTTGCCAATTTTATAGAGGATATGGCACAGTGATTAGCATATGCTAAGGCACAGTTGACTCAGCTCTTTTAGTAGATTAGACCATGGGTCTGATGGGCTATCTTAGACTTAGAGAGTTGGATGCAGCCATTCATGGTCGCTACTATTTAGGATCATATTTCCACCATGGATGCCCACATCAATGCCTTCGAGAAAAGGGTATAGAAGAGATAGGTTGAGGCCCGACCTATAGATTTTTTAGCCATGCATACATAAATCCAATAGCTTAGGGCTGACTTGACAAAACACTTGCGATACCAATCATACTACTAGAGATGATATCTCTGGTGCCAACACTTGAATTATTTTTTATGATGAGCCTACCTATTTGTCAAGACACAAGCCTAAGCCCTAGACATGAACGGTGAATGGGGAACCTGAAGGAACCCCTAACAAGCCTCATAACATATCATTACACATCCTTGGTAGCAAAAGCAATATAAAACAATGTAAGAAACATAAACATAGGGAATTGGGACTAAGGGAGAGAGGGACTCATATTTAAATAGGATAGATATCATAATTGAGTCAAAGCTCAAGCATAATATATAACATGTCCAACAATACATTCACTACATAGATAAGAGAGGGAGCTTACCTGACTCACTCTAATACTTAATACATATGTAAAAGAAAGATAATCCTAGAACATAGTAGAAGAGAATAGTCATTATCCCTGGAATGGAGGACTCACCAAAGGCTAACTTGAACAATCCGTCTATCCATAAGAAGAATCAATAGGAGTTTTGGTTCCTATGTGGTAACATCAGGTATTTATAGAGTATGCGTTAATATGTTGGAATGTACTAAGTATGTGGGATGTAATGCAATAAGAGATAAGCTTTATAATCAACATGTATAACAATAGACAATAGGCATGATATAGCAATATGACATGTATGATTAATGTATAAGTAAAACATGCTTAAGTAACTCATGCTCATATAGGATATCATTGGTGAAGGATAGACCAAGTGACCTACTTCCTAACTCCAAGTCACGCCATTCCTTGAATGGGGATTGAGGCTTAATACCCTTTCAATAAGGCATCCGAGGCTTAACACCCCCTCGTTAAGTTGATTAAGACTTAGCACTCTCTCAACAAGGTGATTGAGGCTTACTACTCCCTCAACAAGATAACCGAGGCTTGGCACCCCCTTGTCAAGGTGATTGAGACTTGGTACCCTTTCAACAAGATGATTAAGGCTTGGTACCCCCTAAAAAAGGCAACCGAGGGTTGGAACCCCCTTATCAAGGTGATTGAGACTTGGCACCCTCTCAACAAGTTGATTGAGGCTTGGTACCCCCTCAACAAGGTAATCGAGGCTTGGCACCCCCTCTTCAAGGTGATTAAGATTTGGCACCCTATCAATAAGATGATTAAGTCTTGGTACCCCCTCAATAAGGCAATCAATTTGCAATATCATATATACTTTTCATGAATTCGACACATGTACAACATATTTTCATCATCATAAAGTCATCATATACCTGCATTCCTCTCATCATTATACATCACATATATACCATTGTTTCATCATCATTCCATTATCATTTCAACATCATATAATCATGATAACACTATTCAACTCATAAGACATACATTGGACCTTCAATTCCTCAAGCAACCCTAGCTGGACATTTTATCAAACACTTGGCTGGTGTGAAATAGGGGTTAAAGACCATGAAATTTTAAGATGAAATCATGCAAGAAAATCTATTATAAAACCACCAATCAACACCTTACAACACCCTCAAAATATACACATCAGAACCTCTCATCAAATGTTACATTAGATCCAATATTTAAAGCTCAAAACATGCTAAAATAACCATACTGTCATGAACTAAAATATTATGCAGTAAATTTCTCAATATACAAGACTCAAATGTGAAATCAACTTTAAATCATGAAATATTAGTAAAAAGGAGGCTTAGGCACCATGGATGGAAGGACCCAATAGTTTCTTGACTTTGGAGAACCCTTGAAGAAGATTAGAAATGGAGACTTGAAGCATAAATGAGATCATTCATAAAATCGTTAAGGTTGGTCTTGAGTTTGAGACTTCAATTTAGGGTTAAATATGAGTTTAAGTATTTGAGAGAATATTGGGGAATGCTAACGATGATACGAGGGTGAATTAAGGCTATGTATAGGTAAAAACACGTATGGGAACCTTTAGGCCAAAGACTTGAATATATTGGACCAAAATAAAAAAAATAAGAGCAAAATAACACTGGTCCGTGTCACAGAGGCGACGCGGATTACTCACTGGAAATCTGCATTTCTGCACAAATACGTTTTACAAAAACTGGCATAAATTCTTCATCCGAAATCCGAATGAGGTGAAACCAAGTGTCTTGGAGAACTAATTCAAAGAGCTTTAAGTTAGTACGTTGTGGTACATCAATGCTTTGTGTGCTAAGATATATGCCCCTTCAAACTTGACCCACCTAAATAGCATTTTCGGCAATTTTTTTATTTTGATACGGTTGCTCTAAAATTTAGGTTAGACCCATTACCCCTTAAATTTGACCCCCTAAACAAGAATATGAAGTTGGATTCTCAAAATAACGAACAGATATTCAAATATATGAAAATTATGATTCTAGGCACTTTTGAGGCATATTTTTGGTCACTTTTTGGGATCGTTTGACCATTCTTCAGATTAAAAGAGGCCTTCCATGAGTGAGTATCTAGATTAAAGATATGTACGTGCGAGGGGGTCAGAGTAAAGAGATTTTGAGCATGCCTTGAGAGAGTCAAAGCGTGAAGATGTGATCAGACGAGCTCTAAAGGAGGATCAATTGAGGGGTATTGGCGCCTCCGAATATAGTACCACCAATGAGAAGACTACCCTATAGGTAGAGGAGGGCCAAACTTAGTCAGAGATTGGCGCTTAGGCACCTTGGTATGGTTTTTGACCCCTTTATGTGTTTATTTTGCTTGATTTTGTGCATTGGGGACAATGCACATCTTTTCCCATAGGGTTGTGGGTAGTTATAATCCTTAGTGAAGTCTGAGTAGCTTATGATCCATAACTACCCTAATTTTTGATCTCAAGAGTTTCTTGCATATGTTCTTTTTCCTCGTGGATATTGAATTTCTGTTGAACCGGCATATGTAGGATGTTTAGGTAATATGTGTAATATTTAGTACTAATATTTGTGGCATATATCATGTTTTTGTGTTTTGTTTTGAAAAAGTGATACCCACCAAAAATGTTTGATTAGTAGTTAGATGGTAACCATGTTCAGGTGTTTGACAATGTCTGTTCTGATAAGTGATGGTAAATTAAGATAGAAAGCATGTTCTATGAGTCTTTTGTTAATAACGTATGTAATGCCATCAGAGTGTGAGCTTATTTTTCTAAATTCATATCTTTTGTGCTATTTCAGAACTTGCCTTATTACTCTCAGTTAGAGAGTAGATTAAAAGGATTAGGAAAGGATCTTAGGCCTTTATTCTTTAAATCGTCCACTTTAGACTAAAAATAGCCAACCAAAAGGATGATTTAGCCCTTGTTCCCAATATTTGAGCTTTACATGTACCTATTCTTTTTAAAAGCCTAATAACGTAGCCTTATCTAGAGAAAAATCCTTAATTTGGCCCTAGTCTTTGTTTGAGCATTATGAACCTTGACTGAGGCAAAAAGCCTAAGTTAAGGGTGGCTACCAAAAGTGGCCTTGGTTCGGAGGAAAGATATTGTATACTCTAATATAGTCTAAAAGCCTAAGTTGAGGGTGGCTGGTGTAAAGGAGAAGCACAAAAATAAGGAGGTGAGTTAGGAAAAAAGAGAAAAAGAAGAAAAAGTATGTACCGGTGTAAGAAAAATTAAGATTCCTTAGATTGGGCTAAATGAAAAAGTAAAATGAAGTGTAAAAATAAGGCAAAAGCTGAAAAATGAGATGAAAGAAGCCGAAAAAGCTTGAATAAGGAAAAAGAAGAATAAGGTGAAAATGGTAGAGTTGGTGGGGAAAAAGTGATGAAATACACGATTTCAAGGAGGGCTTTTAGTTACTATATTTCTAAAATATCATACTAAATCCCCCTAAGCCTACGTTACAAGTCTAGAAAATCTTAAAGTGATCCTAGTCCAGTTAGTTGAATGTCCAAGTTATAATTATAGGGGCAAGGCTATGGTATTAGTTATCATATATGAATATCTTTTGTGAGAGGGAGTGTTTTTGTACAGTCCCAAGTTTAAACATGAAATCATCATTGATTGTCAAACATTGTTAGCATTTGACTTGTTCAGTGATTATGGACTATTGATAGCCTTTGCTTATCATAGTAGTGTTGCCATATGCACCGATTTGCTAAATAAATATCTGATATTTATGATAGTTAAGTTTTGTGTGTTATTGTATTGTCTATATACATTAAGTCATCGCTTGAGGACAAACAATAATTTTAATTTGA